>VUQS01066276.1:0-19131 GCA_015108495.1 Heterochromis multidens | reverse complement strand
AGAGGAGGGGGCGAGCCAGTATTGAGTGAAATGGTGCGTGAAGTGAAAGCTCGTCTGTCTGAGTGTCTGCAGCTCACAGAGGTTTCTGCTCTAATCATCTGGATAATTTCTATTTTGATTCTTTTCACCGATATTGAACCGAGTTAGAATGACCGAGTTCCTCACAGCGGCGACGGCTCTGTTGTTCATGTCTGACATCTGGAAACACGGTGACCTCACCATGAAGGAGACAACGGAGGCAGCCAGGGATAATCTGTAGCTTCACTGAGGATGAAGGCGTACGGTGGCCCTGAGGGCAATAACACAAAAACCTGTTGTGAAAACCACCGTGACGCTTGCAGAGGTCAGTAAAAACCCCTCACACCTTTTGGCACTCATGGCAAATGCTGTGTGGGCTAGATGTGGCTAGATGTGTGGACGCAGACGTCTGCAGTTTGTCTCCATGTGAGACAGGTTTCCCATAGACTGAGTGGACAAAGTGCTCTGACAGACGAGTGGAGTACAAACAAAAAGCCAAATATTAAAGCCACAAAAATCAAATGGAACAAGAAGCGCTCTGAGAGCACAAACCTCCCAGCAGCTCACTCTCTGAGCAGGATTTACTTTAAGGGAACAGTGTTGGATTTTCTATGTATTCATTTAGTTTTTTTGTTCTTTTTAAACGTACTTTAAGAAGTTTGTAGTGCAGTAAAAACAGATCAGACCAGCATGACAGAGGTTTACTCTGATTACACAATCATTATGTAGGAGTAGGTCATGATTACAGGTACTGATCTGTAAATAACTGGACATAAATAACTTGAGCTTATTATATAATATTGTACTGCAGTATATTTCTAACTAACTAGCAGCTCATTCTCTTTCTTTAAAGATAGAACAGACATGTTAAGGCAGATGTGAAATGTCAAAGTGAGGTCAGAGGTCAAATGTGACATACAAATTATAATGTGATATTTAGAATCCTCATATACCTCATCATTTCCTACATGTTATCAATACAAACAAAGGCAGTAAGAAACATAGTTTTAAACAGCTCTATACAGCATTATCATCACTTTGACCTTCAGATCAATCCACTTACCTTGAAGGAAAGGTCAGAGGTCAAATCTGACATGATGTTTTAAATCTTTATACGGTACTTTCTATATGTTGACAACACACAGCACACTTGTAAGAATCAGATTTTCTATGTTTTCTGTCAATTTTCCACCAATAAATCATGAAGTTGACCTTGAACACTTTGGTGGATGGAAGCCAAATTTTAATAGATTGTTAACATGAGCCCACTCTGCACCCCTACAGTAAAGTTTTATCAGAATTCATTCAAAACTTTTCCAGCTGTCGTGTTTCCAGACAAAATGACACACAAACGCTACCAAAAACATGACCTCCCTGTCAGAGGTCATAAAACTTCCACTTGTTTTAAAGCTCTCTAAAATAACAGTAACTTACTATTATTGTAGGGTCTTTACCCTTACAGGGTAAAGTACCTTGAGGTGACTGTTGTTGTGATTTGGCGCTATATATATGTTGTGATATATATAAAATTGAATTGAACTGAAGAAATGAAATACATCAGTTTCTTGTGCAAAAACATGAGAATTTATGTCCACAAACACAAACACATAGACAAGGCTGCATGGAATCACATAAATCCCATAAAAAGTCACTCAGCCCACAGGTCCTGATGGTGAAAGGACTCACCTGAGGATCTGAGGGAGGGGACTGACTCACACTGGGTCACTGTGCTGCCATCTGATAAAAGCAGTATGAGGTCGAGCTTTCTGATCGAGTTGGAGGATTCAGAGCGTCTTTTTGTTTGTGTGACAGAGGACAGAGGTGCCATAGCAAAGCTGTGAGAAAATCCATGTGTGATTCTGATTCTAATGAGTACGGGTTTGATGTTTCTTATTCAGGACTAGAGGACTTTTTCCGGTGTGTGGTTTAAAGCTAAGAACTCAAACAAACTGCACTCCAAAGTTTCTGCCAACAGGCTTTACATTAGTGACCAAAGGTCAAGGGAACTCTCAGTGATGATGATGATGAATGATTCCTGATTTTGAATAATAACTGAGACAGTTTCAAACAGCAGCCAGACTTTCTCATAGAAAGGAATGAAGATGGGAAGGTAAGTATGAATTTGAATATACATCCACAGTCGCTGGGCAGGTCCATATAAAACAGACTTACAGATATACAACAAAACACACATAAAAAACACACAACGGTCAGACGGAGCTGAGCTAAAAATTCTCTTTCACAGCATCATCATCATCATCATCATCATGGGCTTTAACTGAAGACAAAATCTGGACTGAAAAATGTATAAATATATATATTTTCTGTTTATATTTATTAGCATGAACATTTCCTGAATAACAGGAAACAACAAGAACACTTTTGATGGTGGACATGCTGCTCATCAGGAAGAGCTTTTATTCTTTGAATGATGACGACCACAACAGTGGTGAAAAAAAAGAAAGTACAGACTTTCAGCTTTAATTCGAGGGCTTTAACAAAAGTATTTCATGGAATTACAGACATATATATACACAGTCCCCTTTGTCACAGGGTTGGAAGGAAAAGGACAAACTAACACAATTTTAAACACAAGCCCTGTTTGAGGCAGCACTGTGTCTCACAGCGAGAAGGTCCTGGGTTTGAATCCACTGGGCTGCTGGTTTCTTTCTGTATGGAGTTTGCACACTATGGCAGCTGGGATAGGCTCCAGCCCCCCCACAGCCCTGAACTGGATGGATGGATGGAGAAAAGGGCACTAAATACATAAAAGATAAACAAAACAATGTAATAAGACAAAAATGAGCGGTAAGAGCAGCTGTATAAGCCTATGGATAATAAATCTAATATGTGTGGGATGTATATGTGCAGATGTTAGTGTAACACTGATGTGATCCTCAGTGTTTGGAGGTTCAGACTCTTCTCTCTGACTCATTTCCTCTGACAGATTCCTCTCTCTCTGTTTGAGCTCATCATCATTCAAAGAATAAAAAGCTCGTCCTGTTGAACAGCATGTCTACATACTTCTGGCCATGCACTGCTCAGATAGGTCTGATTGAAGTGTGCAGAGGAGGGCTGGAGGCACACACAGATGATCAGAGGTCTGTATTACTGCAGCCTGCTGCTTTTAGACGACTCATTACGGCGGCCTCCTGCAGACTCAATCCATTACACATTACTGAGACAGGCAGACGCCCACTCTCAGCCCAGCACATCCAAATGTACGGAGCCACAAACTTTTCCCCTGGAACCACAGATTTAAAGTCATTCAGCTGACTGAGCGTGCTCCGAATGTTCAAACACAGACTGCATGGAGACTGTGGAGGTTATTGGATCCACAGCAGCTAAAGACGGACATGAAGAAAACTTTAAGCATTTTAAATGGATTAAAATAACTAAATGGCCACTTTTCATGAATGTTGGTGGTGAAAGTTGTCAAAATTGGGAAATCAAGCGCTTTGCTCCCGGAGGACTCTTTGGCTTGTTTTTCTTTCTTTACTAATTTTTGGTGGTTTAGGCTGAAGACAGAGGTGTGTTTACGCACATGGCTTTGGGAGAACAGGCTTGATTTTCACAAATGAGGTACCACTAGATCCCTTGAATCAAGTTCAAAGTACCCTATGATGTTAACGTCTGCCATATAATTCAGATCTTCACCAAATCTGGCAGAGATCATCTTCACTTCATATAAAAGCTGAAGTTATAATGTCAGTGACTGGATTGTGAAATCTGCATTTTGAATCCTCCACTTCAGTTTATGCCTGTTGGTTTTTGTTGGGTTTTGTTCCAGGAAGTGATCACTTGTGGATGAGAGGCTGCAGTCCAAAGTTATCAGCTAATGCTAGCTAGCTTAGCGAGCTGCATCCACAGACTGTATGGGAGCATCACACAGATACCTGTTAATTAGTAACATCCAAATAAAATCCTCGAATTTCACTCACCCTAACTTGGATGGGAGCAAAAACTTGACCAGAGTCAGACTAACAGGAGGTGCAGTAATAACCAATAACTGCTGATGTCTTTAACTGAAATAATTCTCATGTTTGGTGCGACAGATCACAGAAAAGTGTCGTCCTTGTTTCCCATCATTCAGGAAATGTTCATGCAAATAAATATAAACAGAAAATGTATATATTTATACATTTTTCAGTCCAGATGTTGTCTTCAGTTAAAGCTGCTGCTGCTGCTGCTGCTGCTGATGATGATGATGATGATGATGCTGTGAAAGAGAATTTTTAGCTCAGCTCCGTCTGACCGTTGTGTGTTTTTTATGTGTGTTTTGTTGCATCTGTTTTATACTGACCTGCCCAGCGACTGTGCATGTATATTAAAAATTAGTAGTTTTGCTAAAACCTTGCATATCTTATCTTGCATATGCATCAACACAAACTGTTCCTGTTAAATAAATAATAATCTATTATATACATAATAACAAATCACTTATTGAGTATGTTTTATGTAATGTCTTCCTTTAAGGTGGATCCAGGAACTGGAGCTTTCAGAAAAATATATGCAGTAAAAGTGGAATATTTCCTGCTGAGTTTAAGAAAAAGTAAATGAGTAAGTCGATTTACTCGAGTAAATGTAAATGTATTTAGTTACATTCCAGCACTGGTTGCTGATGATTTTCTAGCTGGATCAATGAACAGAGTGAGGACTCAGTGTGATGGAGGTGGTGTGGAGGATAAAAAAAGAGGACAGAAAGAAAAAAGCAGGATGAGGACGGGAAGGAGGAGGAGGAAGACGAGGTGATGAAGAGGGGTGTCAAGCTGAATACAAACAGCCTGATTTCACCCTCCTGTGTGTCTAAGTGATAATAAAGTGTAGTAAAGTCCTTTTTACCTCCTGCTGGGAAAACTCCCATCAGCTCCAAACACAAAATGTCATCTGTGCTTCAATCTCCTCGAACGGTGCCGCTGAGCACCGAGATAGAGTCAACAACAACAACAACATCAGCACTATTACAGCTTCAGGAAAGAGCTGCCTCTCATTCTGTCTGCTTTTACTTGGATTTATTCTCTTTTCCCAGCATGCACACACACAAACACATGTCTCTTCATTACTGACATTAACTCCTGCAGCGGCTGCTTCCTTTTATTCTCTTACAGTCCTCTGTTTTGGTCACAAGACAAATGAGTCTAAAATTGGCACGATCTGATTAAAGACGTGTGTGTGCAGACAGAAAGAATCTGTTTGCATTTATTCATTTAAAGCCTGGTAGAGTTTTGTATGACATTTGGTACTTAATATGAGTGGTTCTCTGACCTGTATCATTTTATAAATCTTTATTTAATCAGGCAGTCTCATTCAAATTTAAATGTTTTTGGTGGAGGTGGAGAATATAAAAAACCAGCAGAGGTGACACAGTCCAGTGCATAGCAACGAGGGGAGGAGCTTCACATAAAGAAGTTCAAGTATCTTACATAAAATATTTTCCTTGCCAACATTTTGTGCAAATTACGCAAATTCAACCATCAGTGCATGGCCAGGGGATTTTTATGCTTCTATGATATTTTTACATATTTAGTTTTGCTTCACTAGCTGATCAGGAACAAGTGGAACAACATTTAATCCATAAAAAGCCTTTCAAAAAGCCATAAAAGCTGAATAAAGCTCATATGTCGTCATCGTAACACCACCTGCAGAAACAACGATTATTTAAACCATTTAAACCGGACCGGTCCTGACTCAGACTGAGTCAAACCATGACTCATCCAATCATTGCATTACATGCAGGTGGACAGGTGTTCCTAATAAACTGATTACATTTAACTGTGCAGTGAAATGCAGCTGCAGCTATCAGACAGCTTAAGCCAATCACACTCAAAGATGTGCTACAGAAATTCCTGACCATAGTCATAGGCATAGGCAGCTGGACTGAAGAAGCCTCTCAGATGAGAGGGTTAGGCTCTAAATGTCTTCATGAACCAAAAAAGACCACAGTGACCTGCATGAGTGAGAACATACACAGACGAACATCCCTGACCATAAATCATCTCTCACATTTATCTGCTGGACCTTTTCAGGGGCCTGAACTGCAGGTTGGGAACCAGCAGAGTGAAATCTAAATGAAGTGGTTCCATGAGTGGACGGTGTGACCTGAGACAGACATTCAGTGAGACAGTCAGACAGGCAGTGAGACAGTCAGACAGGCAGCTTTCAGCCTCATTCACACTTCATTTACTTTAAGTTTTAATCTAATTATTAACCATTTGGTGGTGGTGGTTGTGGGGGGCTCTTTGTCATGCATCAGGCTGGGTGCTGAGGGGTGTCACTCACAAAGCCCCTCATCCAAAAACATTTAGTCCAGTGTTTTGGTGTCATTTAGAGGTGCTGGGGGGGTGCTGGCGGTCATAAATACGAGCAGCAGCAGCAGATGGATACCAGATTAGCGCACCCGTCACTCCCCATTCTCCACACCCTCCACCTTTCTTCTCGCTCTCCACCTCCACAAAAGTTTCTCTCTTGTCTCCCTAAATCCACCCTCCTACCCTCCCCCAACTCCTGTCACCCCTTTGCCGCCCCCGTCACCTCCCTAAGCCTCTTTTATTGCTCATTTCAGCAAGATAAAGACGAGGCAACGCGCCTCCTCGGCCAGAGAGCAGCGCTAATGAATTCATGGGCTGTAAAGGCCTTGATCCTCTGCCGCCCCCCCACCGCCAGCAGGGGAGGGGAGCTATTGTTTAGGAGTATATAGGCTTGTCTATTACCCACACACACATTCACACACACACCGCCACTGAAAAGAGCCATTTATTGCCAAAGAGCCATTTCATCGCCCCCCCCTCCCATAAACACACTTTCATTCATTCACTGCCGCACAGTTACAGAGCACGACAACAGTAGCAGAAGGTGGCGTGCCAACGACAAAGACAGGCCATGAAATTCAATTAGCAGTTCTGAATCTTTGGCGTGTGTGTGCGCTCACTGGTCTACCTCTGTGAGGACCAGCTTCAGCTTTTAACCAGCGCTGTGAGGACAGTTCAGACAGACTTTCGGGTCCACGGTTCAGTGAAAGTTATAGCTACAGTACAAAAATTCTATAAAAGTATCATTTCATTGGTATTTAATACTGTATAATATCACATTTCACTTGATGGAGACAATGCATAAAGACAGACCATGAAACTGAGTTGGTGTTGGAGGCGTACAGTAAAATGTCTTTCCCTACAGATGATATAGTGTAATCTGCAATGTCAAGTCACTTTTATTTCTGTAGCACATTTAAAATCAACAGTTCACAACAGTGCACCCAAAGTGCTTTCCACTCTATGTAAAACCATACAAGGAACACAGTGACAATGCTGCAGTGCAAAAGACTGACAGAGAACTGAAAAACAAGATGACCACAAATCTGGAAAAAAAAAAAAATTAAAAATTAAAATTAAAGGAAAATATATAAGAAAACTAATCTGGTTTGAATAAAAAGGCAATGCAAAATGAATAATAAATAAGCATAAATAATTGTAAAAACAATTCCCAGGTAAAATTATAATAAGAGGAAAATAATGAGCTATAAAAGTGGCTGGAGGCCACTGTTGTTGTGAATTGGAGCTATATAAATAAAATTGAAATAAATCAAATTGAATAAAAAGGACAAAATGGAGTAACAAAACACTGACAGTGGGCTTAGGAAAGGTATATTGAGTTTTGTATTTTGTGGGGACTTTTATCCAGTTCTCATTTTAAGAAAAACTTTTCTAATTGGTTCATTATGGTTAGAAGGAGGTTCAGGTTTTGGTCTTGAGAATACATTACATTAATCTGGGTCCCCACAGTGATATAAGGACAAACGTGTGTGTGTGTGTGTGTGTGTGTGTGTGTGTGTGTGTGTGTGTGTGTGTATGTTGCTCAGTGGATCTGTATCACCCCTCTCTTTACTGCCCTCATATCAGCTGTCATGTGTGTGCTAATGGGTGAGCTTTTCTCAGCTGCTGACCTGTGGGAGACGTGTTGACCTTAGTTTTTCTTCCTTTTCATAATAATGTTAATCATAATGATTTCAGTGGTGAAAAGAAAGTCCTCTTCCTGAATAGAAGCCTTTCAGGGGGAAAATTAGCGCTCGTCAATCTCCGCCTGGCTCTGGAGGACAAAGTCATGTGGTTCAATAGCGTCACTTTCCCTGAAAAATATTCATCTTTTATTTTTTTTGTGTGTGTCGAGGCTGCAAATAAAACTCCGAAAGTGGAAACCTGCTGATTTTAAAGAGCTCCAGGCAGCAGCTCAGTCTGATTCCTGAACAAGTCAGAAACAAAGTCTGAATCCTCGCAGGACAACCTGCCAGCTGCAGAAATCATTACATGCATTACATACATTTATTTAAACATTTCTGGTTTTATCACGAGCAGGTTTAAAAAGACTTATTTAGATAGATAGATAGATAGATAGATAGATATAATTCATTTGTTACAGCAGCACAAGGGATAGAGATATTAGAGATATATTAGAAAACAATAAAAATAAAAAAATAATCAGAACAGAATCAATATAATACTATATATTTGTACTAAGTACAATGTACAAATGGTACCATAAGCTGCAATCAGAGGATTTGCTGCTGTTGTGAATTGGTGCTATAAAAATGAAACTGAACTGATTATGTTAGACTGTCATTCACTAATGCTCTACAGAGCAAGAGGACAGCTCACGGGCTGCCAGACAGTGAAATCCAACTCTTAAATGTCATAATACTGAACATCAGAGTAAAAATGTTTTCTTTTTCACAAAACTAAATATTCTTACATTGGCAGACTAACAGGTCGAATGGAGACCATTAGTTTTTACTCACTCGCTTTGCTTAATGTTGCTCTCTTCAGTTCAATCACCACCTTTCTATTAGTAAAACAGGAGCAAACTGTTGGATTCCTGCACTCACTTTCTTCACATTATTAGAACATGAAAAATAAATATTTAAAGCAAAAATTGGTCTTCAAACAAATAATATTGTTATCATCACTGACTCATTGAGCTGACATCCTGAGGTGTGGCATCTCTGTGTTGGAGGATAAATGCGTTCACTAAAGCAGAATTTGAACTGTGCAGATTTTCCAAGATGCCCAACAACCTGCCGGCCAAGAACCCTGAAAACTGTGTGCAGATAAAGTCAGTTTTGTGGACCAAATATCTGTGCAAAAGAATCTCGTAGGAAGCACTGGTGGCCTCTAAATGTGGGTGAGTTTTGCCCAATAAATGTGACAAATGAGTGTTTTCATTAAAGGATCATTAGATGTCTCGAGAGTCAAAAGATTAAGAATGTGCAGTGGTCTCCTCCTCCTCCTCTAACATGACTGCAGCAGCCACTAAATACCAGCTGCTCTTTGTCCTGCTACAATACAGACTGAGTGTGTTGTGTTGAGGGTCGCCCCGTAAAAACGTGTCCATCTGTTTGCAAGAACTCCCACAGCTGTGGCCTCACAGGGAGGAGAGCGAGTGTTGGTCCTGACTAATGAGGCTTCATTGTGTTGATGTCCATTAGAAGTCACGGTGTGTTAGCTGATCCACAGCGTGAAAACAACTTGTGAGTCAATTATGTACCAGTTACTGAGTGTGTGTGTGTGTGTGTGTGTCAAGTTATCATTGATCCATGTGAGGACCAATGTGAAAGCAGACCTTGTGAGGACATTAAGCTACAGTCCTCACTTCAGTCTTAACTTCAGGTTTAGGTAAGGGTACTGGTTTTAGCTTTGATGGCTAATGCTGCCTTCAGGTCGTTTTGGAGGGAAGGTAATGATGGAAATATGCCCATATCTAGGACAAGTCTTCTTATGGTTCTTATTTTCTCGACATTGTGCAACATCACATTAGAATATCCAAAAAGTTTAGTGACAAAGATTCTGCATAAATCTACAGAAGAACTGTTGCATGTATAAAACCAGTCTAATGGTCAAATTACAACCAGTTTAATACCAGTCTAAAATCAAAACAACCAAAATTGAGTTTAAAACTACCTCCCCTCAAAAAAAAAACAAGAAACAGAGGAAAAAAACTGAAGTCAAAAACAGTCCAAAGTCCAGAGCCAGTCAACCAAAACCATCTCCAAAACTGGCAGAAAAACAACAAAAAACTAGTCAAAAACCAGAATACACTGAGCCCTAAACCGGTCTAAAACCAGTCCTAAACAAAGACTAAAACCAAACCAGAATGAACTCTAAAACAAACACAAATCAGGAAAAATCTGGGAACCCAAAAGTTGTTTTATCATTTTTCTTTAAACAGAATTGGTAAACAATATAAAACTATAAATTCATCAATAAAAAGTTAATTAATTACAGCTTATTTAATACTGATAAAATGTGTCTAATCAGAACTTTTAAGGGGCAAAAAGATGTTTATTCACACACTGAAGTCAAATGACCTTAATTTGTTCCAACAACTACTCCTCCTCCTCTTCATCATTCTTATTTTTCTCCTGTTTGTCGTAAACACACGAGAACTCGACAGGAAGCTCTTTGTGTTTCCTGCCTTTTTGTTCCACCTGCGGCTCATGATGAAAATGTGATTTCTTTTGTCTTCATTCGGTTGCAGTTTGTGATGAAAAGACCCTGAACACAAACACTACCCTTTCTCCCTGTTTGTTCCTAGACGAGTGTCTCCTCTCTTATTGTCTGCTTCTTTCTCTACGATAAACACGCTTTGTGTGTTTTCACGGAGAAATCTGTTTGTGGCTGATTTTCATGAAAACACATCTGCTCAGACATAAGTGCTTCTGCTTCTGTCATCTTCATCAGGATGAGCAGGAGGAGGAATTACATTTGAATGAATGGAGGTCATTTTCTATTTAAGGACAAGATTATTACAGAATCGTGCAAAAGTTTGGACATGCTTAATCCAAATTTCTTTAGAGAACAGATGAGCTGTTTTTAAAGTGTGTAGCTGTTCACATGAACAGATTGTAATATGTCTGTGTAGGTTCTCAGTCATCCAGGTCATGGTAGTCTTAAAAGCTTGAACAAAGGCGACTGGACTTCTTTAAGTTGTTTGAAGAGTTTCACCTCTCATCCAAGAGGCTTCTTCAGTTCTTCAGATTGTAATGTAACTTAAAAACTGAGATCTCTGGTCTCTGGTTGCCTCTAGTAGTCTATGCAATGATTTCTATGTGAAGGACTTGGGGCAAATTTTCCACTGAAATACTCCTCTTTCTCTGAACTGTCTTGCCCAAGTACCAAAACCTGCAGTTCCTCTGGTGTCCAGCAGAGGCAGCAGTGAGTCAGTCCCCATAGACTCCCATGTTAAAATCAACATGTTTACAGCCTGATACAGAAACTGTTTTGGTCTCTAGAGATAATTTCCTCCTTCATAACACCTGTTTTTATAACTCAACTGTCTGCATTATTATGGGCGTGGCCTCTTTGACTGACAGGTGGATGGTGACACAGGTGGAGATGTAGCGTTGTGTCATGAATGGATCAGAATCAATAGACAGATTATTAGAAACTGGCCATATTTTCTATAAATGAGACACTGAGGCGTCCAGTGATGATCCACTCAGCGTGATGTCATCAGGACTGAGGACACTGTGCTGGCATCAGCGGCACGCCGGCGCTCGGGCATCCGGAAGGACGAAGAAGGCGAGTGAGTACGCAGGAAGCTGCAGGCGCTGAGCCGGCGGGAGAAGTCTTCCTCTGAGGTCGGGGAGCGTTTTATCGTCCACCATCATCAACACCTCTCCGTTCAGCTTCACAGACCTGCAGAAACAGGAAATGAGCTCATTAAACTAACGGTTTCAGACCTGGTGATGACTTCCTGTTATTTTTATTACCATGAACGATCACAGAGAGACTGGGAAAAATAAAACGGGACAAAAACAAAGTTTACGCCATAATTCAGCCCTCTGCGCCCCCTGCTGGTCTGGCAGTGGCAGTGTGGGGGGCTTGGAGGAGGCGGGTTCATGAATGATGGTTTATGCTGGTATCCATTTTACACTGCGGTGAGACCACAGAAGCTCCTTAATCATGTCTTCTCTCTCATGTCCAGCAGGGGGCGACCCCACTGTGAGAAAATGAGCCTCCTGCTCAGGTGACCTCTGACCTCAGTGAGCACATTCCTGATGAGTTTCTGGTCTCAGTCGCTGCTTTCAGCTCTGACTGAATAAAACAGGAAGTTCATTTTGGAGATTTTGGTCCTGTTGGAGTCTGAGAGGAGCAGGAAGCAGGGGAGGATTTAGGGCGGGGCTACCTTGTGATTGGTGGGTTAAATCAGGTGAGGCTTTTGATTTTTATGGAGGTGTTCTCAGAAACCTTCCAGCAGCTGAAGTGCAGGGTGGAGGGGATGGACTGGAGACTGTGCGTCCTCTCAGAGTCAGACACTCTGCTCGCGCTGACCTGTGTCGACTCATGGCGGCGACCTTTGAACTCTTTTGAACCACATCACTGAGCCCGAACTATAAAGCCATTGTTCCTCCTCTGCCAGCACTCAGTCTGTCCACAGCTGAGATAAAAGCCTGACAGAGAGTTACACAACAGCAGCATCTGGACATCAGACATGTGCAGAGGAGGGAGAGTGGATGATGAAGATGAGGAAGACCTCAGAGGAGGTTCATGGATGTAGTGAAGGAGGACATGCAGAGGGTTGGTGGGACAGAGGAGGATGATGGGATAGGAGATGATCTGCAGGACTCTGGTTCTATAAACAGCTGAATCTGAGCGTCACGATATTAAATGAGCCCCTGATTCAGCGATTAAAGGCTCAGATCTTCACTTTTTTTAAATTTTATGAGTAAAAAAGATTTTAAAAGTAGGTTTCAGAAACAAAGACAGTCGCTAAGTTTTGTAACTTAAATGAAAGACGTGACCTGGTAAAGCATGAACACAGGACTGCATGTTAACCCACAGGCATTCATAGAGAACTAAAAGTAGACCAGGTTTCTACACCTTCGTCCACACCTGAGCCACCATCTACCAGCAACCGCAGCTGAAACACTGACGTCATCCCTGCAGATGAGCTGAGAAAAGACGATCAGCTGATGGTTCTTCAACATGGAAATGTTTGCTGGAGTATTCTTCATGTCATCATCAGCTTTTTGAGCTTCGACTGTTTCACCATTAAAAGTTTCAGCTGTCATGCAAACCCTTTGAGTCCACAGAGCAGCTCACATTGAAGTGAACACAAAGAGAACATTTCAATCTGAAATGATCATAAAGGTTTTATTCCTGGCTGAGGGGGAAACATTTGCCCACTTCACGTCGTCAGCTCGTCCACCGCAGCAGCTTTGATTCACAGTTCAGAATAATCCTTCATGTTTATTAATAAACATAAAACACACAGGAAGAGCAGATACACGACAGGAAGTGAGGAGAAGCAGAACAGGTCCAGTGAAATGACCTGAACGAGTCGTCTTCTGCTTGCTGACGTTGGGCTGTTTGACCGACAGAGCGGTGCATCATCAGCATATAAAAGACCTAAGGCGAGCCACTCCTAAGCCTCATGTAGAACCTGGCGTTCATTTTCAGACTTTGACCTGCTGTCTTTTTAATCTGCTTATGTCATTTTAAAAGGGGGAGGAGCTTATTGTCTAAGGTTCACTCCCCTTCCACAGACCCCGGGAATATTTAGTGAAAAGCAGCTTTAACTTTTTCAGTGGAGTAACATTTAGATGCACACCACGTCCCAGCAAACTGATGAATCTTTCCTCATGGCTGGATCGGAGCAGATTTCTAACTGGGAGAAGAATGGCTTCATTGAGGAAGTTTGGGCACCTGGAGTAGAGTCCCTCCTCTCCCGGCTGCTCAGACTCCAGGACAAAAGCCTCCACTGTGCTGTTGGAGACGACGGCAGGCACCGAGATCCTCGCCGGCTTCATCCCGAGGTTCATGGATATCAGAGCGACCGCTCCACTTCTGTAGCTGCAGACGTGCAGAAAAGCAGCATTATTACAAGAAAATACATGATCCATGTTTCATTTTCAGCCTGCAAACAGGAAACAGCCCAACTTAACTTCCTCTTTAAGTCAAACTTCAGCGACACAGGACGAGCTCTGAGCTTTTTTCTGCTCATCCTTCACTCAAAGGAGCAGATTTCACTGGAAACTTCACAGAATACTTTGTGGTGATTTTGGTGCTTGTGTCTAACAGGAGGCAGAATGTGTGTAGAAATTATGCAAAGAAAGAAAATAAATACAAATATTTTTCTCCTCTAAATATTTTTTGAAGGTGTTCTGAATTAAAAGACAAATATTCTAGATTTAAGGTGGATCTTTGAATAATACTTTAAGAATTACAATCGTTTCTTATTTTAGGACTTTAACTTTCTTTCTGCTTAAAGATCTGAAGCTAAACGGAGCTGATTCCTAAAAGGACCGTTCACTTTAAAATCTGAGGTTTTCCTCCAGTCGTCAGTCTGATGATTGTTTTGTTGTTGCATTCACGCCTCAAAGTACAAAAATAAATAAATACATGAAATCAGAAATCATTTTTATTAGCAGCTCCATGTACAAACTACTTCTTTACTGCATTGGACATTTTAGCTGGTTAACATTACTTTAAGGGAGATGTATCAGCTGTTAATCATTTATCTGTTATTTCTGACAATCAGCTGATAAACAGCTGATTACCAGGAGGATAAACAGCTGACAATCAGCTGATAAACAGGAGTACAGGCCGGAGGAAAATCCTGTCCATCTGATTTTGGGATGGCAGAGCTGGTCTGTGTTTGTATCTGGGGGATTCTGCAGCATACCTCTTCCTGTTGGCGCAGTGCAGATACATCCTCACTCGTTTACTTCGGCCAAACTCAGAAAACACTTGAATCTTTAAGACCTCTGGTCCAACCAGACTCTTGTAGAGAACAGACAGCCAATAATCCTGAAAGAAGAGCAGCCCTGACTCAAAGCTGAAGGCAGAAAGACAAACTGTGGACATCTGGAAATGCATCTACCACATTAACAGACAGCAGCTTATTGCAGCCATGTTCACACTCAGCTCCTCAGCAAAGCTGGATTGAAAGCTCCTGGTTTACTCTGAATCCCTGCAGCAGTCAGTCCTTATTGTGGTCCTGAGTTTGAACATATTCAGATCAATTTTCTGACTATTAATCAGTTAATTAACTCACTGAGTCTGTGTTTTTTAATTAATCTGATGTCCCAAAGTGGCTAAATTTGAAATAGAGTGCATGAACTAACTGCTCTGTGCAGCAGCAGATGATGATCATGGTCACCACGTGGGTTAGAGGGCTGCTCAGAGCATATGAAAGGTCTCTTAGAGACCAGGATCATCTTCCAGCTGTGATTCCTTCTGCGTCAGAATCATTTGCTGATATAGACTAATGTTAGATTTTAGGGAATTTAAAGCATGATAATACAGAGTGAGTGAGCACGATACATGGACACGACAGGGGTAAAGATGCCGTTTGCAGGTTTAACTCCGCTGATCATCAGCGACACGCCCACTCTGGATAAACATGTGACTAGCTCCTGTACGTAAAGCTCTGAAGGATCAAGAATACTGAAATTAATATCAAATCTATCTGAGTGCAGAAAGGAGGAACTCTTACGTGATTTTTCACATGTAAAAATTATGAAAGCGCAGCAGTAACATTCCAGAGAGTCACCGAGGCGTCTCTTACAGGAAGAGGATCCAGGTTGTCGTCCACCAGGTGGTAACTCCCAGAGCCGATGAGCACCTGCCTCATCACGACGTCCAGCCCGAGCACGGCTCCCAGGCCTAATTTATCCAGCCACCTGCACATATTCCCAGCATGGAGACACATCTCACATCTCAGCTGCAGCAGTGACTCACATACTGAAAAGGGAAATGCTCCTCCACAGAAAAACACATTCAGCACAACAAAAACTGTTTACTGAAATAAGTAAAAAGCACCAACAAGGTCCAGAAGTCCAGTTCAGAGACTCCTTCTGGCTGAGGCGGTAAAAACGAGTCTGATTGCACCTCTGAGCTCAGTAAACTCTTTCCTGATACTCTGTGGTCTCAGCTTCAGGTGCTATTAAATAAAACATGATGTTCAGAGAGGAGGATAAAGCAGGGGAGGACTGAGGGACTCCATTTCTTCTTGACTCACATGAATCCTGCGACGAACGTGTCCGACAGTCCTACAGCTCCTCCTCCGTATGCCGAGCTCGTCTCTCCCAGCCACACCGACTTCCCAGGAGACGCCAGCTTCACTTTCTGAGGCGGAAGAGACGATACAAACCCAGTGAAACACCAAACACATCCAGCACTGAGGCTGATAGTGTACAGCATGGTGTTACCTCCAGGACTTCATTGGTCTTTAAGGCCAGAGTGTCCAGGACTTCAGGATCCAGGAAATCCTCCACGGACGTGTCTCTGCCGTTCACGTAATAACTGAGAAACAGCAGAACGAGTTCAGTCTGAGAGTTATGGATGAAGCCTTCACAGTAAGAAATCAGCATAAAGCTTCAGGAGGAAAACACAAAGTTTCAGACAGCGGCGTCACTCGAGCTTCTCCTAAAATTAAATCAGGTGTTCCTCAAGGCTCGACTTTAGGACCACCGCTGGTCTCAACCAAAGCTCACCTGTTTGCGGATGATGTAAGTATTTTTAAGCCTAATTTATCATCAAACGTAGCTACCAGCTTGGATAGTCCACGATGAACTACTTCACATCTTCACTGAAATCTCTCTTGGCTTGATTACAAGTCAGAATTTTGGACTTTTTTAAAGAAAGTTTTGATGTTTTATCACCAAATTTTAACTTAATAACATCTTTTCTTAACAAAACTCTTTTCTGGACTTCCTGTTGAATAAATTCAAAATGACGAGCCTTCAGACCAACACTCAGACAAATTTATGCTACTGTCTTTATGAGGGTGCGTAGACATTTTACATCCACTGTAAGTCAGTGTTTGAACTAAAAATGTCTGAATTTTGTTCAGTTTTAATCACAAAACTTTGACTTAGTAAGCTGACAGGACAGGTTGACAGGATTCTTTTGGAGGACTACATCTCAGTTTCCTTGCAACAAAGATTTATATTACGAATGTTGAATATTTCGCCCTGAACAGTCTCTGATTGGTATGTAAAGGTTGCACTTTCACAATAAAAGTGTTGGAAAAATATCCCAGTGTTAGCAGGAATGTGGAAAGTGTTCATTTCCTCTCTGTGTCGCTGTGAAAATGAGACGATCGGAGGAGCTTTCAGGCTGTTTGGCTGCACGTCTCTTGTGATTGAATGAATATCACTTCATGCATTAACTTGTGTGAACAGATTTAACCCAGAAATAACCGTTAACGTGAGGGTGGACTCACTGGTGCCAGGTACAGGCGTCGATGGCCTCAGCTCCAGTCTGCAGGAATCTACAGCAAAGACAACAATCAGAGGCATTCACGGATAAATCATCAGCATCAGCTCAGTAATTAAGTCGTTTTCAGTCGTGTTTAGTCTGATTCCTGCAGCTTGAAGCTCACATGTGACTCTGTAACTCAGTTAGAGGACAAAAATCAGCTGCTTCCTTTTAATAAAAAGTTTTTATGTCCACCAGCAGCAGCCAGAGGTTTGTCTCCATCTCTGGTATTTTAGAGACGTTAAACCATCCGATCGGGTTCAGTCTGTTTCTCTCTTTTATCAGAATCTATCAGCTGATGACAGAGGAGGAGCAGAGATTAAGAACCTCCCTGAAAACAGAAAGAGTCAAAGTAAAAAAAAAAGTCCATTTATCTTTAAAAAAAGATGTTTGGAAAATTTATGTCAAAGTTTGATGTGAGGAAAAATTTCAGTGAAATAAGTTAAAGAATTTTTTATGTTTTTTATTTCATTTTCTAAGTTTTTGTGTTTGCAGGACTTTTGAGGAGCTGTCTCTGTCGGGGCCTCTTTGACCTCTCACCCCTGCAGTAAGTCTGTGTGGCGGTCTCTCGGCTGGCCGACGTCCGGCCCGTACAGCCCGGCGTCCCGGTACAGTTTGGACTCTGACATCATCTTTCTGAGGCGAGTGAAGTCGAGCCCGAGCTGACGCCCGTCCACCCGGATCCCGGCCTTCTTCTCGAAGCTGTTTGGCTCTGATCAGAAATCACGAGAAGAAGAAAAGCAGAAGAACAAGGTGAGAACTTCCTGTCTGAGCGTCACAAAGACGAAGAAGTGAAACTCAAACGCCAGATAAGAAACCACAGAGTTTCAGTATTACATCAAATATTATCACAGAAAGGAGAACAAAGAAGAAGAAGTCTGAGGAGATTTTAACACACTGAGGTCTGAGTCCTAACACCAACATCAGTGTCAGACTGTTACTGACGCTCTGATTTACACATCTGATCAGGTGGAAGTAAACGCACCTCACTCTGAGCTGCATTTCAAAATAAGATGCAGAAAAACATCTGCAGCTCTCAGGCTGAAACGAGCAGTTTACAGATTCAGGAAAACATTCCCGCTAATGAGAAAATGCTCCAGCATGAGGCTCAGTGATTATTGATTATCTGCTGATCAGACCGAGAATCTGTGGTACCGTTTCCGAGCTCCCAGGACATGTGGTAGCGTCTGGACTCGCAGTACTGCAGCAGCAGGGCGGCGTTGCTGCTGTTCCAGCTGTTGTCGGGCGTCCTGAGCAGAGCGTTCAGGCCGAAGATGAGCTGGAAGCCGGAGCAGGCGGCGAAGGCGTTCAGCTGGTCCACGGTGAGCTCTGAGACGGAGACGACAGTCAGAGGACAGCCGGCGTCTCCGTGACAACACCTGAGAGACGTCACAACTCACCTGTGAAGCGAAACCTCCTGTACTTCCTCAGCAGGTCCTCCTTCATCAGGAGCAGCTTCTGCTCGGTCCAGTCGCGCTTCAGACGCTCCTCCAACCACCAGGGCAGCAAAGTCTGATCACACGGCTCACCTGAAGAGGTACAAAGGTCACAGAGAGGTCAGGAAGCAGGAAGTCAGAGACTCAGGTCACATCTGGAGCAGCTGTAGCCACAGATACGTCAGATTTTACGTTAAATCACGTGACAACCTGCAGCTCCGACCTGAGAACGAGCTGAGAAGAAAATAAAAAGTCTGGAAAAAAAAATTTAAATTAAATTTAAAAAAAATATGTAAAAGAAAGAAAAAAAATGTCCTAAAAGTATAAATAAAGTTTCCTTAAAAAAAATTAGTAGAATCAATTTTGGGGAAAAAAACAACAATTAAAAAAAAAAAAAATTCAATAAATAAACAAATAAAATGCCC
>VUQS01066274.1:0-16337 GCA_015108495.1 Heterochromis multidens | reverse complement strand
CCTCTGTATTTATTTTCATGCAGTCTTCTCTTTATGGTAGACTTGGATATCGATATGCCTACCTCCTGGAGAGTGTTGTTCACTTGGTTGGCTGTTGTGAAGGGGTTTCTCTTCACCATGGAAACAATTCTGCGATCATCCACCACTGTTGTCTTCCGTGGACATCCAGGTCTTTTTCTTTCTTTTTTGCTGAGTTCACCAGTGCTTTCTTTCTTTCTCAGGATGTACCAAACTGTAGATTTTGCCACTCGTAATATTGTAGCAATTTCTCGGATGGGTTTTTTCTGTTTTCACAGCTTGAGGATGGCTTCTTTCGCCTGCATGGAGAGCTCCTTTGACCGCATGTTGTTTGTTGACAGCAAAATCTTCCACATGCAAGCACCACACCTCAAATCGACTCCAGGCCTTTTATCCGCTTAATTGATAATGACATAACGAAGGACTTGCCCACACCTGCCCATGAAATAGCCTTTGATTGTGTTAAAAAATGCTTTAGTTCCTCACATTTTTATGCAATCTTTTTGTTCAACCCACTGAATTAAAGCTGAAAGTCTGCACTTCAACTGCATCTGAGTTGTTTCATTTAAAATCAATTGTGGTAATGTACAGAACCAAAATTAGAAAAATGTTGTCTCTGTCCAAATATTTATGGACCTAACTGTAAGTATTCACAGCCTTTGCCATGACACTCAAAATTGAGCTGGACCTAGAGCTGGTCACCTTGGCCAACCTGAGCCATCGAGGTAGAAGGGCCTTAGTCAGGGAGGTGACCAAGAACGCAATGGTCACTCTGACAGAGCTCCAGCGTTGCTCTGTGGAAAGAGGAGAACCTTCCAGAAAGACAACCATTTCTGCAACACTCCACCAATCAGGCCTGTATGGTAGAGTGGCCAGACGGAAGCCACTCGTCAGTAAAAGGCACATAACAGCTGCCTGGAGTTTGCCAGAAGGCACCTGAAGGACTCTTAGACCACGAGAAACAAAATTGGCCTGAATGCCAAGCATCGTGTCTGGAGGAAAGCAGGCACCGCTCATCACCTGGCCAATACCGTCCCTACAGTGAAGCATGGTGGTGGCAGCATCATGCTGTGAGGATGTTTTCCAGCAGCAGGAACTGGGAAATTAGTCAGGGTCCAGGGAAAGACGAATGCAGCAATGTAGAGAGACATCCTTGATGATAACCTGCTCCAGTGCGCAGTAGAACTTGGACTGGGGTGAAGGTTCATCTTCCAACAGGACAATGACCCTAAGCACACAGCCAAGATAACAAAGGAGTGGCTTTGGGACCTACCTGTGAATGTCCTTGAGTGGCCCAGCCAGAGCCCAGACTTAAACCAGATTGAACATCTCTAAGGGGATATGAAAATGGCTGTGCACCGACGCTCCCCATCCAACCTGATGGAGCCTGAGAGGTTCTGCAAAGAACAATGGGAGAAACTGCCCAAAAACAGGTGTGCCAAGCTTGTAGCATCATGCTCAAAAAGACTTGAGGCTGTAATGGCTGCCAAAGGTGCTTCAACAAAGTATTGAGCAAAGGCTGTGAATATAAAATGTTTATTTTGAAAAACATACCAGTGATTATGGCTTAGTATATTAAATAAAATAATATTAATAAAATGTATATGTAAGCGTGTCTGTACAGCAATTTATAATCCAGAGATATGCCAAGTTTTTGGCTAATAGCTCTTAGGGAATCACCTTGTTGGTGCAACATTCTATTTTTATGTCTGTCTAACTGTGTTGTCTTTGGCATTTTTCATAGATTCAGCTTGGAAAGTGGGAAATTATGTGTTTTTGTGACACTCTACTAGTAACAAAGTGCCTAAAATTATTTCTTTGCTAAGTTGTTGGTCACATGTAGACAGCACTGGTTCATCCCTTGAGTTAGGTGCCTTTTTTATGATTGATTCAGAAAGCCTGGAGAACTATAAAGAAATGACTTAAAACTTTTGCACAGGACTGTAGAAGCTTTATAGGGGTAGCAGTGATAGCCTTTATTAGCAGCCTCCTGCATTTAGTTATACCTCAGTTGTGGTTTCCTAAAACCAAGGCCTCAGTGATAGATTTATAGTGTCAGGCTTGTTGATGCTTGCCTTCTAAATCTTTTCCTGACACTTGCAGAATGGGAGTGAAAAACTGGAGAGGTTTTTATTTATAGTAATAACAACAATGATGATGATAATTAAACATGTACAACTAAGTCTGAGCTTTGCTGTGAAGCAGCATTATGTAACTGCAGGACAGCATATAACTTACAGCCAGAGCTCAGACAGCATGCTCCTCTGTGAGGCTCTGTTTCATTGATTTGACTGGGTGGAAGCAGAAGAATTTATTTGGTTGTGATGTCATGCTACATACACATGCTGAGTGGTTTTAACAATGTCCCCTGCATTTCTGAGTCACTGTTTTTGTTTGCTGGTGCGCTTGTCTGGTTCGCTGGCCAAATATAGATGACACGACATCTCAGGAAGATGCTTAAAAAGGCCTATTTTGAGCTCTCTAAAACATCAATTTAAATGCCAGAATTCCACATTTGTTCCTTAGAATCAAAGTGCAAGAGCTTCTTTCGATAATATCTACTTTACATAGTCATTCTGCACAGAGGGAGAAAACCACCTTATGGAAGGTCAGTCTGTTCTCTTATAGCCTCGAAGAAGGAGAAAGCAAAGCATGCAACAAGCCCTGCTGTGTTCAGAGCAAATATCTCTGTATCCTCAAACTCAGAGTCACATTTGACCAAAATAATGAGTTTATAAATCGACAGCAGTAGCTAATGTCAGGAAGAGGAAATGGGGTTGGATCAACAGAGGCCAGAGTGCCTTCCAGTACTTTGCATTTGGACTGTTCTTTGCCCTGAGATGACACTAGTTGTTCTCAGTGTGAAATGATCCTCTGTGCTCTTTAACTAGGTCACAGTGGGCACATCAAATGGGGAAACAGATATCCTTCAGCACAAACAAACTCTGAGCTTTTTTAGGGCCTCAGGTTGTAGATTAACTCACCTTTCACCAGAACTGCTGATAAAGAGATGACCTCTGCTCACAGGAGGAGTGTTAAGTGTGGTGGATGCTCGATATGAAGACGTCAAGCCATGGTTTGGGAAAATAAGACGATAAATGGATGACAAATACGTAACAAAACTAAGGGCAGGGTTAGGCTGTGGAAAAAAAACCAAAAACAAACTATTTCACACAATGTGGTGTTTTTCCTCACTGGAGAACAAAAGTGTGAAAAGTAGTCTGTCCTAGAATTGCCATTTAAATATCTGCACGATCACACGTTTCCAGACAGTTACTCTAAGAAGACTTTCACATTGTTTCATTCATTTGTTCATATAAAAAGTAACGTAAACTGTTACATAGTATTAGTTGAAAAAATAGTGCTTCAGAGGGAAGTTCAAACCCTTATACCCTTCTTCAGTCACCTACAAAATGTGCTTTTATCTGCTGGTAGTTTCTGCATAGGTTAGCTGTTCATAGTTGTTTTCTTGTGGATCTAATTTTTAAACTGTGCCTAACATGGCTCAGTCCATATGTCCATATCATTGCTGTGAATATCTCTTCGAATACCTTGAGGCCGTTCATATTTGCTGCAAAGGTTCACATGAACTCAAGGATGAACTGACTAGATTTTGTTAGTGAAGGGTCAATGCCTCTGTGACCTCACAAAACATATTTGGCCATAACTCATCCGAAGGACAACCAACCAGAAGAAAGTTGGCTTAAAGGGAGGATGGCCTGAAAGGGAGAGGAGCTAAAATGGTTTGATTCAGTATGAACTGTGGGCCTGCACGAAGCCCCAGTATTAGATAGGATGAGTTCAAAATAAGAATTATTTAGAACTGTGAATGATGCAAAGATGCTTCAGTAGCTATTATTCTAAGGTAACACAGCTGTCCAAATGTACTTTTGAGTTTGGGAATGTTGCTAACATCGCTCTTCTAAGGTAAATTGGAAATTTCTATTTAATACATGTCCTGTGTAACCACATTTTTAGGAAATATAGCTTAATTCTAGACAAGTTAACTTGAAGCAAGAATTTCTACTTGATTAAAAAGGGCATACATATGCATGTACACTCTAAAATGTGGCACTTGTTGCCTTCAGTAGCTTTTCCTGTAGTAAAGTACTTACTTTAGAAAGTATTTGGTTATTTTTTAAATTTTACTAGAAATCTATAGCTGTGAAGAAGCAATGATGAATTTAACCAGTGGTCAGATGCTGACTGATCATTTTGTTTCAATGCAATGTTCTGCTTTTACACTCGTGATTTAATTTATCACCTCCCTAAACACTGTTGCACGCCAAAAACTCCACCCCCATGCTCACTGCTCTCTTATGGCAGTAGCAGTTATTTTGACCTGTGAATAATGCAAACCTAAATATGGAGCTGGAAATGCACAGAATAGGTCCTCTGTAATGTTAACAGGATCATGCTGATTTCAGTTTGAGCCTGACTGATCAGTTGGACAGTATTATCAGCCCATATTATTACCCTGTTGAGTATTGCCTATATAGCCTAACAAATACAATTATGTTTCACAGATATGGTATTCACCAATAGTGAACACAAAGAAATGTTCATAATGAAAAAAATAACTGAACTGTTTTCAGCACTGTACAGTACTGGATGACAGTCTGTATGCTGTTAAGATCTTTCACTCTGTATCAGAATGAGGAACTGGCTGAGCCTGTTGATGTTCATATTAGCTAAATCACTCACCAGCAGCTGTTTTATGTGGACATATAAATATCTGGTTGTAAATGAACCTATCCTGGGACACTAAGCTTCTCTGTTACCCACTCTAATAGAATTCCTTCAGGGTTGGTGGCTGTTTAAAGCTGGGTGACATTTGTAACTGTGTCCTTGCTCAATGTTCTTAACAGCCTTAATGAAATTCCCCTCTTTTACTCTCATAATGTGGCACTCTGTCTGCAGTAGGTCTGCAAATCATGTGATGTAAAATGGACACACACTTTTACCCAATTTGTTGGGTTAGGTCAGGCCAATCAAAAAAAGCTATAATAACCACTTGTATCTGTCAGAACAGAGTGTCAGTAGTGTATGTGGGTCAGATCCTGTGGGCAATGTCTATAAGGCTTTTTTTTTCTTTTTACATTACTGTGTCGACAGGCATCACAGTCTGTAATGAAATATTGATATTTTTTTTTTTTTTTGGCTGCATTTGTTTCTGTTTCTGTGTCTGCGTCATGTCACTGGAGGCATCTTTGCTGTTCATTTCTTTACTCTGCATTGATAGTGATATTTCATTGCTAAACAATATTTGTAGAAATGACGTAGACGAAGAAGATCCAAAAGTGTTGTATTTTCCAGAGTACATTTATTCATATAGTCCTTCTATTAGGAATGAGTGTTTTATATCAGGTAGCTTGCTTGATGGTAATGCACACTGAAAGTTTTGCCTAAAATGTCTTTAAAGGACACGTTAGCTGATTTACTTAGGTACACAATGCATAATGTTTTTATACAGTAACCCACAGCCAGTTCTTGATTATTGATTTCACGTATCTCTTAAAGTTTACATAGTTTCTGATTGTGTCTCAGCATCGCAGTTTTAAGCTGGCTCAGGACTGAGGCCATACAACCAAAGCAAACGCTAAGGTTTTTTCTATTGCTATAAAGATATTCCCATCAAAATAAAAGCAGTCCACTGGGTCGTTAGTTTTTTTTTTTCAATATGCCAGGAGTGCATGAAGACATTGTTTTTTTTTGTTTTTGTTTTCTTTTTTTCTTGTGGAATCAACAGCAGAACATTTGGTGTGCTCTGCTCATGGATGACATATTTTTAGAGTTAAAGTTAGCAAAAGTGACTCTAGTGAGTAATTAAAATTGCCGGAATCTGAGGCAGCTGCTCATTCTTTGTTGAGGGCATGCCAAATGTTACATGGTGACATCGACAAGTAACAGAGGAAAAGCCTAGATTGTCAACATGAAGTTTCAGGCAGTTCAGCAGCAGGTGTTTCTGTGAGAGAGATGAACTCCCTTTGCACTTTGCAGACGTTTTGAATGCACAAAAAAAGCTAATAAAATATTTAAAGAAAACCCCAAAAAGCAGAATATTGCTTCTGTAAAGGTCAAACATGTGGCCTACTGAGCAGGTTTTAGGAGCTTGTATATGGTTTTAAAGCAACTGTTTCCATTTTTATTCCAGCATCTAACTGTGTGTGTGTCACTGCTTCGTCAAGTGGAATTGATGAGCTGATTCTTAGCATCCTGCTATGTTTAACAGCAGCAGTAGACTGTAGGACTGCAGGGGTAGAGCCACAAATCTGTGTCCTGACCGATGGCCACCCTCAGGACACCTGGAGTCCAAGCTTCACTATATCGTCCTATATGGGATAAAGCTTTTTTTTTTTTTTTAATATATAAAGTAGATATCTTTTAGATATCTCTATAAAAATGCATATTTATATGCTAACTGGATATGAACAGTATAGGAAAAAAGGAAAACTGTCTCTAATTCTGTCTTCACTATTGAACATTTGTCTTTAACACTTTTCTGCAACTCCCATTTGTCTCACTTCTACTTCTTCTATAAATAGAAGCTATAAAAGTGAAAGATTGTGGTTGAAGATGCAGTTACCACTGAACATTTCTTTACTGGAAACTGTCCAGACATCATGACACATCTTTTAAGTTCCTTTGCTCACAGGAGGGTTGATATGTTTGAGATCACCCAGTTGTCAAAAGTCGCTCCTCAGTACATTTGTGACGAACTTATGAACTAACAAGCTACAACTTAGGGTTGCTTGATTATGGCAGAAATCATAATCATGATTATTTTGGTTGATAATTAATTGTAATCTTGATTATTTAACACAGTTATTTGTTAACTTAACAAAAATGCTATTTTTTTTCTTTTATTCATACTTTTTTTGGGGGGTTCTCTTTAGAATTCCCTTGCCCTTTGAAAAAAGACTAAATCAAGTGAAAAAACAATAAATAAAGCGGGAATAAGATGGTTGTGGGGCAGGACACAGGGTCATCTGGTTGGTAGTTAGGCCCAGGTTAGGTGCGTTTGTGACTGTAAAACCTCCCTCATAAGGGCAGCTGCTGGTCCCTGCTGCCCTGAGGCTCCACTGCAGGATGTTTGGGTAGCAATAAGAGACACAGGCAACAGCAGACTTGTGTGCCTTTGCTGACGTGGTCGGTAGCTACACAGAAAGCTTAGGAGTGCTGACATCCAACCAAGACCTCATGGCACTGTAGAAGATGACTGGGGTGAGAAACCCATGGAGAGCCAAAGAAAAAGGCAGTTGCAATCCTTAATGATGTTCTTCTGATTCAGCTTTCAGAACCTTTTATGACTTTTACTTCCTCTGTGTAGACCCTGTTGATTGCAGGCTTTCTGTCTGTCATCTGAGGATGAGCTGAACTAAACGCTGAGTGAATTTGGTCTTTTTTAAGGACAGGGGGAAAAGACACTGCTGTAAAGGCAAGGGATGGGGTGCTCTTAATTTACAACACATGACAAAACAAGAGCCTCATTTTGACTTTCATTTTGTGGATTTCTTCCTTCCAATGTCCAAAGACATACATGTTGGGTTAATTGGAGAATTTTAATTATGGCTATGGATTTGAGGTAGACAGAGGGCTAGAATGTATAGAATAAAGTGCTATATGAATGTATGATTAAATGTGACTTGTAGTCTAAAGCATGTTGAGTGGTCAGTAAGACTTGAAAAGTGCTAGAAAAATGTGAGCACATTACATTACAAAAATGTAATTGTTTCTTCCTCTTTTTTTGTTTTTTTGTTTTCATTATTGGGGAAGCCACAACTGTAAGTGAAAGTAAAATCAGACTAATCACTAACTAACATGCTACATCATGTTAGTTAGTGATTCCATCCTGGACTCCGCAGAATGTTTCTAGCTTTTTGTCTGGTTCATTCTTGCTCATAAATATTTGGATGTGTTCATACAGATGCAGGCATGAGCTAAGACAGTGAAAGGGAGATCTGGCTCCTCTTTTGCTTAACACACCCTTTCAGGATTTGGCTGCTCAACCAGAAAAGCAACTATACCTGCTTAGTGTACTTCCCTGTTTATTTTTACTGAACCTCGTGGTTGATTGAACTGGTGATCAACTTCCCCGTTACAGAGAGGATGTTTGCTCCTGCTCTGATTCGGCACAGCAGCAGCCAATGGGGCAGCGCTGGCACGGCAGCAGCAGAATGGGGTTAAGCTTTGTCGCCCATGTTATACTGACCTACTTAACATGCAGATCTGACGCAGAGCAGCTTGGCCAGTACAGGGCCATGATAGTACATCAAAACAATAACAAACCCCTCCTTCTGGGCACAGAAGAGAAAGAGAGGGTCTTCATAATCTCACATGCAGGGACATTGAGACACAGCGTAAACGTTTAAGGCCTAGTTCAAGCCCATGAGTTCCTATAGGTCACATATTGGAGAGGGGAAGTCAGACCTTCAAGTGCATGTACAGTATCTCAATTCAAAATTAAAGTAATTTTAACGTATTTTGCTGGATTCTGAACTGATTTTGAGTCAGTTTACTACAAATGTATTTAAGGTGCAGAATGCTTGGTTAAATTAATTAAATATGTAGTTTTTCTTTTAGCAAAATACTTTGTATGCTGCATGTTTGTACATAAAGAGCTGAACAAACAAATTTAGCAACATGAATGTACAATAGACAAACAGAAGGGATACACCCCTGTGCAATACCACTTCAGTGTCAAATCATTCAAAAATGGATCACCTCGCCGTTGCATTAAGTTGAAAGATAATTTTACTCATCTGAGTAACCACTTTAGAAAGATTATGAAGAAAATACAGACCGCAAAGTAAAAACCTGTGATCACTGTAACCAAAATGACTATACGTGTGATTTCCTATTAACGGCGTGAACATGGTTATTAAATGAGCAGCATTTTCTTATATTCGGTTCTTTTTATTATCTGCACCATGAATCCACAAGACAGTTGTTAGAAGAATTAAAAGGCTCTGGCTAGGAATCAGTGGAAACGCAGTCGCAGCAGTGATCAGGGGGTATGGAATGAGCCACAGTACTACTAATCAGATCTGCAGGGACTTCCTCTAAACATAACACCATGCAGTGTTTGAGGTTATCAGTGGAAATCAGAGTTTATGTGACATTGTAAAGGACATTGCATAATGCTAGCCTCTATGAGTCAGAGAACGGAACTACAAGATCAAACTTTGCAGAGATAATGTGAAGAAGCTTGCTGAATATAAATTAGCACACTCACTGGTGACATACATTTGTTTGCCTCTGACAGGATCTGGCATGTTTAACATCAATAGGGCCAGGACTAGCATAGTGACTCAGTAGTCCTAGCACTAAAGCATGGAGGAGGAAGTGTGGTAATATGGGCTGATTGGGAGCAGAACGTATTGGGGAGATGACATTTATGAATGGCAGCACCGAATATGCCAAAACACTGGCTGATGGGAAGATTCCCAGAGGAATATTCCAATGTGATCGTGATCCAAATATTAATGATTTGAATCCAGCAGAACTCATTTTTTTTTCTGCCTACTAAAATGTTGACACACCTAAGAAAGTTTTTAGCGCCCAATAGAAATACCCCAGGATTGTAATAAAAATAAAATAAGCAGAAATAACAGCAAAATTAATTGACTTCTTTTAACCTCTCAACATCTACCAGGTGACTAGGGACCCATCTAGGGATAAGGCTTGTTTTTATTTTGCTAAAACAGATTTCCATAGATTATATGATGTTACCTTTTAAATAAAGTCTTGGATTTTGGCATTACAGCTTGTCTGTTAAAAGCTTTTTTTTTATTGAAAATTCTTTAAAAAGGGCTGGAGGTTAACCAGCTCTTTGCTTTAAATATCTGCAGACCTGTTGTGCTTATATGTCTGGTCACCTCACAAAAGACCCCACATGGAAAAACTTTTGTCTGAGGTATTTTAAAGGGAGAGAGCGAGCAACACAACCCCACTAGAAAAGAGCAGGTAAATGGCAGATGGCTGATTATCTTTCTAGAAATTTGCACAACACTGGTGTCCTGCATTGAAGGGTTGAGCCTGTCATTATGGATAACAGTTGACAAACTAATAAACACTACTTAAATAAATGAATCTCAGCAATGAAAGCATACACTATATATAAAAGGATGAATGTAGCTTCTGGGTCTAAAAAGTGAAGGCAATGCAAAAAAGCCTTAAATCTGCATTAATGGCCGGAAAGGGGCAACTCTGATTGCAGGACTTTCATTGACCTCAGTAAACACTGTCCTGATAAGTTTATGGTCTTACTCAAATACAACATGAAGCTCATTTTTATAAATTATGGTCCCATTAGAGTCAGAAAGGAGGATAAGGCAGGGTATGTACTGGCCCCTCACCCCCAACCAGTCACGGCAAATTGCTTCCCCACCCCGAGCCTGGTTCTGCCGGAGGTTTCTTCCTGTTAAAAGGGAGTTCTTCCTTCCCACTGTCGCCAAGTGCTTGCTCATAGGGGATCGTCTGATTGTTGGGGTTTTCTCTGTATTATTGTAGGGTCTTTACCTTACAATATAAAACACCTTGAGGCGACTGTTGTTGTGATTTGGTGCTATATAAATAAAAATTGAAAATTGGACTGCATGATTGACAAGTCGCTAACATACGAGTGTGCAGATCAGGATAGCATTTTTATGCTATGTCTGAGAGTGCTCCAACTCATCCTCTGCTTTTTCAGCCATGGGTCTGGTGGATTTGCAGGCTGCACATAAGACAGCACAGCTCTTAATAAATGAGTCTTTACTTTGAGCTGCTCAAAGAGGAAGCTTCACTAGAAACTGATGACAGATTGTGTTGCATTTCCACAGGTCAGTGTGTGACTGACTGCCAGCCAGCTGGAGCAGAAAACATGGTGGTGCTTTAAAAGGGGAAAAATACACCATGTTAGTTATATGATTTCCCGGCTTCTGTTCCTTGTAGTATTTGTTACATTACAGATGGCCATTCTAAACATCCTTCAAATGTTTTGGTATTCATTTCAGGCAGCTGCATGCTGTGTCATATTTTTTTTTATGAGACGTCTTCCTCTTCATTGCTCTGATTAGAGAAATATACAGGTATGATTAGCCAGAGGTTAAAGGTTGTATTTTGTATAAGGAAAAGTAGAGGAATCGGAGCCAGTGGAACATCTGGCCTTATTGGCATGGGCAAGTTGTATAAAAAGCCAGCTTTCACTGTACAGTCCATCTACAGCAGATACCAGAATCTCCTGTCTGGTAATCCATACTTTTGCTATTAACAACTTCTTTGTGGCTTTTATTCATGATTTACAGTCCATTACAATGCTATACTATATTCATATTGTGATATATAACTTGTATGTATGTAGATGCGGGATGCTTCTTACTGAGAGTAAAATGTAAATATCATTTAGAGCAGTGTATTAATAATGCTCAACAGGCCGTGTGCAATCATCCTGTCTGTGCTGCAGAGTGTGAGCTTTTAGCAGAGAGACAGTACTGTACAGTAATTGAGTTCAGCCTTGCCACTCTAGACTTGTCCAGCTAAGATGGTGCCACGGACGGCTGCCTCGTACTTCGCTGTCTCGTGCTTTGCGTGTTTCTGTGTGTTTACTCTGTTTTTTGCTGCTATCCTCCCGTCACTTTCACCAGAGAGAAACTCTTAAACATCGGACAGTCCTCTCTAGGTATTTTTTCACTGGTTTTAATCGATCCTGACAACTGAACTGAGATTCTGACTGGAGGCGCAGCGGCGCTCTATTGGATTTGCCGGAGACGCAGACGCGGCAAGCGCGCCAGCGCCCTCGTCAAGCTGCGTCAGCGGGGACTGCGCACCCCGCTCCTGTCTATACACTTGATGATCACTGGTAAACAAAATGGATGAACTGCTGCTCTTGTGCTCTAAAAACTTGGACTTTTGCGGATCTGCCACCCTCTGCTTCACTGAAACCTGGCTCAGGGAACACATCCCGGACTGCGCTCTTCGGATGCCAGACTTGAGTTTTTTTTCGAGCGGATTGCAGCGCGGAGCTCTCAGAGGTGGAATCTGCTTCTGCATCAATAAAGCTTGGTGTTCTGATGTTACAGTGTTAGGAAAGTCATGTAGCCCTCACCTGGAGTCTTTTCTTATAAACTGCAAACCTTTTTATTCACCAAGGGACTTCTCTTCATTTATTCTGGTCAGTGTTTACATCCCACCACAAGCCTGTGTGTCAGAGAGCTAAAAAACAGCTCGCAGACCAGATAACTGACATGGAGAAAAAACACCCAGACTCCCTCATCATTATTCTAGGGGAATTTAACAGCACAAACCTCACCCGCGAACTTCCAAAATACAGACAGCACATTAAGTGTCCCACCAGGTGCTGGACACCCAGCAGTTTGCTTACCGGGCAAACAGGTCCGCCAAGGATGCAGTCAATATGGGACTGCACTACATCCTGCATCACCTCGACCAACCAGGGACGTACACCAGGATCCTGTTCGTGGACTTCAGCTCGGTCATCAACACCGTCATCCCAGACATTCTCCACCGAAAGCTCACCCAGCGTACTGTACCTGCCTCCACCTGTCAGTGGATCACCAGTTTCCTGACGGACAGGCAGCAGCAGGTGAGGCTGAGGAGCATCCCACACACAGACCATCAGTACCGGCCTCCCCCAGGGGTGTGTTCTCTCCCCGCTGCTCTACTCCCTCTACACTAATGACTGCACCTCAGGAGAACCATCTGTGAAACTCCTGAAGTTGGCGGATGACACCACCGTCGTTGGTCTGATCCAGACTGAGTCCGCATACAGACAGGAGGTGGACCAGCTGGTCCACTGGTGCAGTCAGAACCACCTGGAGCTGAAACCGCTCAAGACTGTGGAGATGACGGTGGACTTTCGGAGAAACCCCCCCACCCTTTCCCCTCTCACCATCCTCAACAATACAGTACCTACTGTGGATCACTTCAGATTCCTGGGATCCACCTTTTCACAGGATTTGAAGTGGTCCTCACATATAGAAGGCCCAGCAGAGTTTATACTTCCTGCGGCAAGACTGCAACGGACAATCAGGTCTTCAGAGAATAGACGCTATATTTATAGTAGCCCCTCTCTCTCTCTCTCTCTCTCTCTCTCTCTCTCTCTCTCTGTATATATATATATGTATATGCCCGCGACCCTGAATTGGATAAGCGGAAGAGAATGGATGGATGGATGGATGGATATATGTATATGTATATATATAAAAGTTTGCACTTCGGATTGCATGCTAAACTTCATTTCATTGTTTGAGTAATATACTTAATATACTTTTCAATGACAATAAATTTAATCTAATGTAATGTAGATAAAATGAATGTGCAGTTAATTTGGCTACTGTAAAATCAAATTTCTTTACAGTTTCTTTAAATTTGTGATGAACAGGGTATCTTTAATGCCTAATATTTATTATTAAATGGCAATTTTAAATAAATCATTTTTTGAGGAGTGTTTTTTTTTTTCTGTGGCAGCTGAACATTATCTCTTTCACTTCCTTGTATTAGGGTCATGATGCAGCATGCTGATATTTTTTGTTAGTGCTGGATGTGTATGTGTGTGTTGTAGCCGGAGGAATGAGGACTGTTCCTCCCAGCTTTGTCTTCAGCAGTGCCCACGCCTCACTAAGCATCGCCACGGGCCTCTTCATTTGCATTAAGTGCAGTTGTTTTAACAAAGCCTTGTTTGTATGAAGACCCACGTACACACTCATGGAAAATGCTTCGAGTCACTTGTGATTTGCTTCAATTGTTTTGAAGTCATTGTCCCCAGATTACATTTCTGAGTCCATTGTCTGGGTTTAAGGGCTGATGAGGCTTGATTTAGCATTGTACTCTTCCAAGGAAATTTAGTGAGAGTTGGATCAGAGAGGAAAATAAAATCTGTCTCTGATACACTGTATTAATGAGCATTTACTATTTTTAACAGTCACACAGGATAATGATCAGGCCTGATCCATCAAAGACACATTAACAAGTGAAATAACTCAGTTGTGAGAGTGTTATTGCTGAAGAACTCTAATGTAATTGGATTTAAGTTTGCAGGAGGATTCTTGGAGACATTAAACAATGAGATTTTCTCAGCTGAAAGCAATCATTCTCAGTTATGTAAAGCACATGTAGCCAATAACAGTCTCTGCTCAGTGCTCTGGTGTTTCATAACCTGACACACACAGGATGTGTTAGGCTGACACAGACCACAATATTCTTTAAAACATCTGATATATCTGCTGTTAATCATTTAAAAAATAAATACATTACAAAGGGCTGCTTAAAAATTGCAACCACTATACCTGAAAGACCTCAAAAGAGGGCATGCTGGGAAACTAGTTTTGTTTGTAATCCAGCTTTTATGTGCTACTCAGATGTTCACCATATTTAAGCGGTAGATGGCTTTTTCCAGTATATAATTACTTTACGTGACTTATTACCAGGATTGCTGCTAATAAACCAGCTTTTCTAATGAATCTAGGTCACTGTACATGGAGGGCAACTAATTGTTAAAACCTAATAGCACATTACAAAATAAATGTCAGCTGTCAGGACTGCAGATTAAAGTGGACAAATCGCACACACACGCACACACACACACACACAACTTCATTGACATTGCCAGCATGGTGTTGTGTTCCATTAAAATGCTTTCTGCAACTGTATTCGGTCCACTGGGGTATTGATTTTTGTCTTCTGTTCTGTCCCCACAGCTCAGGGATATGCGTGTGCAAATCAGGAGTGTATGGACCCAAGTGTGATGAGTGCCACCCAGGTTTCTTCCACTTCAGCAGCACTGGCTGTCGGCCCTGCCAGTGTAACAATCACACCAACTACTGCCATCCGCAGTCTGGTGAGTCAGCTGAGGACAAATGAAACACTGCAGTTAGATGATCGCATTTTCATTATCACTCAAACCAAGCCTTCTGTTTTGTTTTGTACCTTTTTTATTATTCAGGATTGTCTGAGTCAGCTGTAAAAAGAGCCACAGTGACTTAGTTAAAGCATCTTCCTTGTAAACAGGAAATCCTGCATCCAAATCCACACAATCTGATTCCAAAATCAGGGATTTTGTGTAGACAAACTTATTGTAACTAAATATGATTTATAGTACTTTCCATATTTAAGTCATTTGTTCTTAGGCTTTGATCTTCATTATTTTCCTCAATAAATAAAGTCCAAGTAACCAACCAACTAAATTTCAGAGGACTACTTCTACTTTTACTACTTTACTTCATTTGGCTGGTTACATAATATTTAAGGGTTGTCCAGTATGTTTTTGTTTTTACCTCCACCAGTGAGGTTATGTTTTTGGTAGTGTTTGCATGCGTGTCATTCTTTCTGTCTGTAAAAATGATAGCTTGAAAAGTTTTGAATGAATTCTGATAAAACTTTATAGGGGTGTAGAGTGGGGTCATATTAACAATCCTTTAAAATTTGGCTTACCTCCACCAAAGTCTTCAAGGTCAACTCACTGATTCATTGGTCGAAAATTGACAAAAAGCCTTATAACTTAGAAACTATGATTATGAGAAGCAGCTTTTTCACCATACACTCTTCTTGCAAATGGGCATTACATAAGAAAGGCAACGCCTACGGGTCCAGTCTTTGCTGATTAAATACTCATAAAAAAGCTCTATAAACTCAGATGTTGAATTTGTGCAGGTTAACATCTTGGCCATATATCCTGAGGATAGTCTGCTGTTTAATTAGTCTTTGGCAGCACACAAACCCTCCAGTTCCTCTTAAGTAAATATTTACTGTAGAACTACAAACAGAAAATGGTAAAAACAGCTTTCCCCATTGGTCTCAGCAACCAGAGAAGCAAGTTAAACACTAGGGTGCAGTTTCCAGTTTGGTTTGTGTGTTTTTGAAGGTGCATTTATCCTCCTTTGTGGCTTCCTCACATGTAAAGGAGGATTGCTGCTCACCTCCCAGCAGTCAGGCCTCGAGACTTAGAAATCACTGGCTAGTGACAGCCATGAGAAGGAGGAACTGCAGAGGGGGACAGTGTGTGTTGGGGGGCATGTGTGTAGCAGTTTTGGACGCCATATGTCTTTTCATTATAATGCAGGCGCAGATGGAGCTCTGTAGCCTTCAGTTGGGCTTAGTGTTCATAGTGCTGTGCATTACCATAGCTCAGGTTTGACAGCTCCTTTTAAAGACTCACTGTGGCCTCTCCCTAGGGCTGCTCACACAGGGACTCCTTGCGCAAATGCAAATTAGGTAATATCCCAAACTCTGTCTCAGATAAACAACAGGGACGCATTATTATTTTTTCAGCACACATTGTTTTCAACTGTAAAAGGATCTAATGCAGACATTTTTTCAAC
>VUQS01066271.1:0-16191 GCA_015108495.1 Heterochromis multidens | reverse complement strand
GCAAAGGTTTGAGCTGTCACTTGAGAAAGCATCATGCCAAATACAAAAGAAATCAGTTTAGACTCGAGAAAAAGAATTGTTGATGCTCACAAAGCAGGAGATGGATATACAAAGTTATCACAGCGTTTCCAAGTGTCAAGAAGTGGAGTGAGAAGTATCATCAAGAAATTCAAAGAAAGCCACACAGTACAGAACAAGCCTGGCAGAGGTAGGAAATGAAAAATTTCAAAGACTCTGGAAAGAAAACTAGTGAGAGATGTTTCTAAAGACCCCAGAACAACTGCCAAGACACCAGTGAATGACTGCAGCCTGAATTGTAGTCTCAAAGAAGACAATCACTAGAACCCTGCACAGGAATGGACTGTGAGGTGGCAGACCAAGAAAAACTCCACTTCTGCAGAAGCGACACCGTCAAGCCAGACTGAAGTATGTTAAGGACAACTTGGCAGAAACAATATGTATACTGGAAGCGTGTCTATTGGTCAGATGACACGAAACCAGAGCTCTTTGGTCACAGAGACACTGCTTATGTTTGGAGAAAGAAGGGAGAGGCGTACAACCCAAAGAACACTGTCTCCACAGTGAAACACGGTGGTGGGAGTATTATGCTGTGGGGGACGCTTCAGTGCATCTGGAACTTGGAATCTCTTCATGGTGGAAGGAATCATGAAGAAAGAAGAATATGTGAAGATTCTGAAAGAAAATCTCAAGCAGTCAGCAGCAAAACTGGGTCTGGGTCGTTGCTTTGACTTCAAACACAACAATGACCCAGAACATATGTTGCTCCTGGTGAAGAACTACGCTTTGGGCAAGAGCCTGGCTGGGATTGCTCAGAAGACGTGTGTGAGACTTGTTGAAGACTACAACAATCGACTACATGTTGTTATCCAGCAAAAAGGATACACAATTGACTATTATCATCAGGGGTGCTAATAATTTTGACCCTGGTAGTTTTAGTGAAATAATTTTGTTTCTGTGTGCAAAAGTAAAACAATGTAAGCATCCAAAATAAAACTAGGATGTTTGGAAATGTTATGTTAAAATTTCTTGCTCTGTTTAACAACACTTACTGAAATTTTCATAGGGGAGCTGATAATTCTGTCCTCATCTGTAACTTTTCTTTTGGTAGAGGAACAGTGATTTCTCTTTCTGTTTTCACCCACAACATTCAGGGTGAAAAGAGGAACTGCTGATGGCCTAACTGTTAAACACAGCGTTTGCATAACATGACATGTGGAGCGAGGCTCTAAGTGTTGTCCAGTTTAATAAGTCATAATGTCAGAGTAAATGTTATAACCCTCTTCCTGTGCTCTCAGCAAACCACTTAGGTCTCATGAGCAAATGTTGGAGTGAGTGGCATCCTGTTGTGGATGCAATTAAATTAGAGAAGCTTGTAGTTGGGATTCAGAAATCAGCTAAGTGATTTGTTGTAGTCATTTTGCATCAAACCATAAACTGTATATAGAAGATGGCTTCTTTGATTCAGGACTCTGTGTTTTGAAGCTTCAGGTTGCTTTTTGGAGCCAGAAGTAACTATATTTAGACAAGACGGTGACGCTAGCTTGGTTAACAAGCTGTATCCATAATCTGTATGGATGCAATGCACAGACACACATAACTGCTAATTAGTTGTGAGTTGCGTACAAATATAATAGTAGAATTTCACTCACCAACACTGAAGCACAGCCCTCTCTTGACAGCATATACTTCACAACAGGACATATTATTTGTCTGATTATGCAATTAAAATGCTCCATAAGGCACTAACAGCAGAGCACTCCAGCTCAGTGACTGCATTTAGTGAAGGTGAGGCCTAGCAGACAGCTATAGGTTATAACTGCCTGTATCCTCAACCACCTGTCAAAGAGGCCACACCCTAACTTTAAGCCTTAACCAAATCAAAACAGGTGAGTTATTTAAAAAAGGGCCTGGTACAAACTGTGTTTTGTACCAGATTGTAAACATGTTAATTTCACTTTTGAAGTTGGGCATTTTGATATGGGGATTGACTCTTTCTTTTGGAGCCAGTCTCCAGACTGCGTATTGTTGTTGTTCAGCGAGTCATGGAATGTATTTAGGGTAGTGCTTTGTTTCTTAAATACTGAAAACCGGTTTTGGTCTAATTGTAAGGGTATAGTTGTAGCTTGTCCTTCTAAGAAGGACTTTGCTCTTGTTTGAGACCAAATTAGCTCCAGAGAGGGAGAAATGTAAACTGTTTGTTTCTTTGTGGTGCTCCCTAGTTTAGACTTATTTCATTTGAATACTCAAAGATTTAGCTTGAGAACTTGTTTCAAAACAGCCAATCAAATTCCTTCAATTTAAACCATTTTCAGCACCTCATCAAGAGCTAAAGTGAGTTCTTGGACTAAAGTTTCCCTTGTTGGATAAAAAACTGTAGCTACAGTTTGTGCGTCATTGTTATTAAGATGTCCGCCTGCCAGCTGGTGACACTTAAACATCAACAAACTACAGATAAGATAAAAGGAGCGTATTTGACATTTTCTCCAGTGACCTGTTGACCGAGCCAGGCTCAGCCAGGCTCAGTTGGACTTAAAAAGTATTCTGCATGTATCTGATTGTGATTAACTGTTTTCTCAGGTGGTGAAGAACAATTTGAATCCAACGTGGAGGCCGTTTCGAATCCCCCTGCAGTCTCTCTGTGGAGGAGACATGGAGAAGCAAATAAAAGTAAACAGTCTGAAATGTAAAATGTGTTCAAACTTCCACTGTGCACCTACAATCACGTTTATTTTTCTTGTTGAATTTCAGTGCACTGTTTATGCTTTTGACACATTTTGGAGCTTTTTTTTTTTTAACTATCAGAATAAGTAGTTCTTCCAAGCATGCAAACTAATTGGTGTGTTTCACATTAGCTTGATGATATTTATTTTTTTAACCTCTGAAGCAAACATGTCAGGAAGGAAGCAGTTTCACACCATAGAGGACAAGTGAGTTACCTGTGTGTCAAAGTATTTGTATTTTTACATCTGTCCATCACTTACTGTGTGAAGTGTGCGTGAAGGAGTAGATTGGGAACAAGTCTCTGGCCGTCCAAGTTTACCACTCGTGCCATAGAAGCTTAAGTTATTGTGCTGTCAGCCTCTCTCCAAAAACACTCGCATTACAAAGTGTTCATTTGAATGTCATCTTTGCATGTTGTTTGTTTCTTCTGTTTTGTTTGTCTACAGAGAGGAAGTTCCCTAAAATTACAACCTTTTCTCATTTGTCTCTAATGGCATCCAGCATCACAGATAGTTTGGGTTTTATTTTGAGGCCTTCTAGTTACTGAGAAAAATCCCATCTCCATAGAGAAACTGTTCTCAGCAAAGCCTGGTTATTTATTATTTCTAGTTCAGGTGAACTGACCCTTGAAGCAAGTTTTTCCCCTCCAGTTTGTTAGCTTGCCAGCTTGATCACCACCAAATGTTTTTACCTGTTTTCAGGTTGAGTGTTACGACTATGACAGTGATGGTTCACATGATCTTATTGGAACCTTTGAGACTACAATGAAACGCCTCCAAGAAGCATCACGCACTTCTCCGGTATGAGTGTACTGTAATGTCTGCACCGTTCAAATGTTTTAACAGCTAACAGTGTTTCAGCAGTCTCCTCCAGCATTGTTCTTTCATTTTTGCCATTTTCCATAGTGCACATTGTTGTTGTTCAGTGAGTTATGGAAGGTGTTTTGTTTCTCAGATTCTTTAAAACCAGTTTTGATTTAGCTATAAGTGTGTGTGTGTGTGTGTGTGTGTGTGTGTGTGTGAAGTCTGCCCTTTGATCACTGAAGTTGCAACAAAATGTGGCCTTCACAGAGATCTCCTTTGTGGTTTTGTTCTTGCAGGCAGAGTTCGAATGCATCAACAGTAAAAAGAAACAGAAGAAGAAAGGCTACAAGAACTCTGGTATAGTGAGCGTAAAGCTGTGCCAGGTGTGGTACTGTTTTTTTGGCATGTTGTTCCCTTGTGAAGTATTTTGTAGCCATTATTGACTTGATGACACATATTGTCCAATACTTTTCTTTTAGGTGGTGAAGGAGTACACCTTCTTGGATTATATTATGGGGGGCTGTCAGATTAACTTCACTGTGAGTCTTGGCTTCTCTGGTTCTTCTTTTTTTTTATTCATTTCTCTTTGCAGTCAGGTTTTCTAATGCTTCACTTACATGTTTGCCAATAGGTGGCCGTTGACTTTACAGGCTCCAACGGGGATCCCCGGTCTCCCCAGTCTCTGCATTACATTAGTCCTCAGGGTGTTAACGAGTACCTCTCTGCTATCTGGTCAGTGGGCAATGTCATCCAGGACTATGACAGGTAGGAACATACACAGTATTATTAGTGTAAGTAATATATATATATATTTTAAACTGTGAGACAGACAAAGCTACTTAAGTAGAGTAGTATGATAAGGTCTCATTTAACCACTGATAACTCTATTTACGTATTGGCAATGCAGGCTATGGCTCATAATTCAAATTAGATTTGTGGTTTGTCTTTCATGTGTAGTGATAAAATGTTTCCTGCATTTGGCTTTGGAGCCCAGATTCCACCCACGTGGCAGGTAAAGCTTGTGTTTATATGAAACTAGAAATACCAACACCAGATAAGACTCTGATTTGGTTATTGTTACCAGACTGAAAATTGTGCTTTGACACTGGAAATCTGGTGTCAAATCCCACTGTGAACTGTGATGTTGGCTATTATTTCAGCTAATTTTTCTCAATTGTATTCTATTATGTTACAGGTTTCCCATGAGTTTCCTCTCAATTTCAATCCATCAAATCCATTTTGCACAGGTGAGTTTACAGATAATTGCACTTGGGCTTTCCAGATGCTTATGTTTTATTATTTACTATACACATGCAGCTTAATACACTGTAGTTGTCAGTTTGCGTTGTGTTTGATCCCTGCTGTCTATATGGCTGTGTTTAGGCATTGAAGGTGTAGTTGAAGCCTACAGGAGCTGCCTGCCGCAGGTCAAACTCTACGGTCCCACCAACTTCTCCCCGATTATCAACCACGTGGCCTGCTTTGCAAAGCAAGCCCTCCAGCAGACCACTGCAGCAGTGAGTATTTTATCTCTTCAGCCCACTCACTGTAGGCAAGGGCTGTCAGTTTTTTATTTGAAATGTAATTTTATGCTTTAACGTGGGGACCATCAACAATGGAAAAAATAAGAAATAGATGGATACATAACATACAACTCAGGCTTCAGACTGCTCTAAAAATTGTTGCAGGCTTTTTTTTTTTTTTTCTTGGTTCTGTAAGATGTCATACTATGGTCACCTCAGGCAGACAGCTCTGTCTGAGCATAGAAGCCCCACCCAGTGGATTGCTGGAGGACCGCACCAAAGCCTGGTATAAGATAAGGGTTATTTGATACTGTGCATAATGCAAAGCTACTCTGGTAAAGTCAAAGAATAACATTATGGAGCAGAAAATGAGCATAATAGGTTACCTTTAACTATACAGCCCTGTGGGCATTTGTAGGACATCACATGGGATCTGAGACTGCACTGAAGGGTAAAGACAATCTCAGAACTTCCAAAACAGACCTATGTAAAAAGTTGATTATACTTTTATTTTTAGAGATACTGGTAATGTCATTGAATGAGTCATGAGTAGTGCTGTCCACAAATTCATATTTGTAGTCATTGTGGTCTCAAAGTTTCCAGTAAGATCAACCTGAAAACCATGCAAAAACATTTGGAGCAAATTCATAAATGGCCCAACTCCACATTTTTTCAAAATTCCAATTCTGAAACTCAAAAAAACAAATAAATAAAAAATGCCGTCCTGTAAAAAGAGAAAATGTTTCTCGGAGTTATGAATTCACCACTTCATTTATACTCTCAGTAAACATTTTGTTTTTGTCGTTGGACAGTCCTGTCAGTATAATGCCTGTATAATCTTCACATTGGAGCAGATGATTCGATAATAGCTTGATCCAAAGCTACAGGATAAAAGGGGATAATGTTTTCAGATGCTCGAGGGGCACTGAGCAGTAGAGTACAAACACTAGCAAATATTAGAGTTTTGATGAAGATTCAAAAGCTTCTCGCATACATTTTGCTCTAAAACCTGTTGTTGTTGTTGCCATCTTCCTGAAGCAATACTTTGTTCTGCTGATCATCACTGATGGAGTGATCACAGACATGGACGAGACGCGCAACGCCATCGTCAACGCCTCTCGACTGCCAATGTCTATCATTATTGTCGGGGTCGGAGGGGCAGACTTCAGTGCTATGGAGTTTCTGGATGGAGACGATGGTCGTCTGCGCTCTCTGACTGGCGAGGCTGCCATGAGGGACATTGTCCAGTTTGTACCATTCAGGCAATTTCAAAATGTAAGTGACAGTGAAAATGTTATCAACCTTTTTTATATGTACTGGGTTTCTGGATGGTGTTTGTTTTGGCTGATTTTGCTAAATTTCTGTCAAAACTGCATGCACTTCAGACTTTTTCTTTTTCTAAAATGACAAACTAAACAGAGCAGAGCAGTTTCTCCAGCCAATACAAGTATACCATACATGTCCAAATCAAGGGATTGCATGTGCCTCAGCCAAAAAACCACCTAAGCTGTTTTCACACATGAACTCTGGACAATGTTGTGAGACTCATGTTAGGACATTCTCTGTGGTTGTCCTTTCACACATGTAGCACATCCCAGCAAACATGCCCATGTGGGCCCACAACAGGCAGGTGTGGGTGAACTGTGGGGTTGTGTGGGCAGGGCAAACCCACACTTACTCCACGTGAGCCCCAAGTGAGTGTGCTGATGCAGGAGCCCCTCTGTGGGCCCCTCCCTGGTTAGTGTGGCCCACCCACACTATTATTTGCCCCATTGGAGCTCTACTAAGGACCCAATATGTCACGCCAGTAGTAGGGCTCATAGTGAGCTGTGTGGGTCTGCCCACAGTGGCCTCACATGGGGCTCTAAGGGAGCATGTGTGCTGGGTTGTTAAGTGTTCTCATTTATGAAAATATTCTATTTGGTTTAGGTGAGGTGGCTGCCTGGGCCCTTTCCACATGGGTGCAGTTGCACTAGGGAGCTGGCAGGATGGAGGCTGTTTAAAATCCAATCTGACTGAGAATGACATGCATTATCACATACAGCTTACCTGTGTAATGTCTAGAAAAGTTCAGAGCTACAGTGCATGTGTGAAAACAGCTTTAGCTTATCTGTTTGCCTTGTTTATCCATTTCTTTTCAGGCGCCCAGCCAGGCTCTTGCCCAAAGCGTATTGGCCGAATTACCTCAGCAAGTGGCCGCCTTCTTCAGTTCATTCAAACTGAAGCCTCCCCAAGATCCTAATTCTTCATAGGGGTACCCCAGATATAATAAGTCATAAACCCTGCTGTCATCTTAACTTTTGCTTCACCTGGTGTCAAATCCCACTGAATCACTGCATGTGATTTAGCAGCAGTAATGGTACCACAAAATCTGTTGTACTGTCTGACTGAGGATCTGTGGCACTGGTGGCACTCTGGCTTACATTAAAGGAAAACTTCCCTATTTTACTTAAATTTTGTTAAAGTGACACTTTGTAAATTAACTGAAAAGCAGTGGAGCACACCTTTTGATTGGTTCAGGAGTGTTGTCGCAGGTGGTGGTTAATATTACCTGCAGATTGTAATGATACAGACCACCTACCTAAGATGTAAAAGCCGCTTCACTGGAGTTTGACAGAATTACAACCTCAAAAAGTGACAAGATAACTCCTGAAATGCAGTATTTATTAAAATGTGTGGAATTTTCCTTTAAGCTCTCTTCATCTGCACGACTCTCTTCTTGTCATGCTCTACAATCACACAATGAATCAATTAAAAAAATGTAGAATTATCTTCCTCTTCACTGACTTAACTCTTTTTGTTCTTCAGGCTCCTCGAGAAGCGCTGGCGAAGACCGTGCTAGCTGAAGTGCCAGGTCAGCTGGTAGATTTTTTGAATACCATGAAACTGAGTCCACCCAACTCCAGTCCTGCACCAAACCCTGCAGGCACTGTGTAACTCCAGAAACAGACTAATCTCATCTCCAGCAGCTATAGATCACATCCCAACTTCATCTCATTATGCAATCACACAAACCCTTCCCATGATTTCCTAAGGTAGCTCTTTTTATTTCACCAGACTAATGAGATAACAGGAAACACCCATCCTACACAATCACTCCCCCAGGTTAACTCATCTGTTTTTTATGATGTTTTTTTTTAAAGAGTCTGTTATTGCTTTTACATACTAAAATACGCTTAGTGCTTAAAAACACAATCATTCCATCATTTTGTTGGACTAGGTCAATGTACAGCAAATTGTAAAGATATTACAAGATAAACAGGACAAAGATTTAAGCCTTTAGTGTTAATGTAATATTTACTGAATAACAGGATATTAAGATTTAAAGGATAAAACACTACACTGGATGATGTATCAAAGCAGTGTGAATTTTTTATGCTTATTTGATGGCTCCAGAACGAAATTCCAATAGTTGGGTAAAATGTAAAATAACAAAGATTATCTTTTGATAACATCAATAAATTCATGGGAACCTGATGTGACCAAATATAGAAAATAATTGTCCATATACGACATCTTTATTTTTTGCTTACTGTTTTTGGCACATGGAGCTTTTTCCAAAAGCTGTGGTATTGTTGCACATACTTGACACTTAACTATATTAACATGATCTACTATATTAATCTGTTTAGTTAGAATGAAATGCCAAACCCATAGTATGATTCTCAAATGTTGTGATAACTGGAATGTATTGTGCCAGTTTCCATTTTTGTGCCAGCTACTTTTGGGATACTTTTGTTTCCTGCATATAGATTAGCAAATGTACCATGGGATCATTTCCTAAACTGGACCTACAAAATAAATCTGTATTAAACATGCTGGCACAGTAGAAACTAAATACAAGACTGATTTGTTATAGTCATGTATAGAGCCCCACCGATACAGGATTATTAAGACTGATGCTGATATTTTGTGACTTTAAAAATCCGATATTCTGATATATAGCTATAATTTTTTTCAGACACATGAAACAAGCAAATTTCCCCAACATTTGTTGTGTGTAGTTGTTTATTTACTCAGCCCGACTTTGGTTTGTGGCGTTCCAAACACGTGTTCCCAACAGGGAAGTTGCATGGTTGAAGGGCATTTCTCCCATACCTTCTTTACTTTTATCAGCTGTTCTAAATGCAGATACCGAAAGATTGGCAAATGGCTAATATCGTCTGATAATATTGGCCTGGTGATAAATAGGTCATGTTCTAGTCATGTACATGTAGCATGTATGTTATTTTCTTCTTGTTTTTATATGGTTGTACAATGAAACAAAAAATGTATCATGTTTCAGCTGCTTTTCATGCCAAAACAAGTGGGAACTGTGCCTTAATCGTGTATTAAGCTTGCAAATAAAGCCTGTTTTATTCAAACAAATTGAATCATATCATTTAAACCTTACAAAGCATTAGAAACTGTGTTTCTTGCGCAAACAGTCAAGTTAAACCTATTTCTGTCACTGGGAAATCTGAGGCTACTAATTACACTATTGTTAAATATACAGCTTAGTTTAGGATATTCAGCCACTCTGTTCATCTTATAAAGTGTAAGAACTTTTGGATAGAGTCATAAACAGCATATAAAAGACAGGGTGAGGGTTTCGGGTTTGAAAAGTGAAGCCAGTGTGGAAGTGCTTTGAAAATGCATTCTTTCTCATGGCCAGCAAGGGACAAAAAGAAGATTGCTGAGAAATCTATGGGAATAGTACCCAACTGCCTCTTAAAGCCATGACCTTGGTAAACATTTACCAGGTGTTAATGGTGTTATTGAATAGCACATGTTAATTTTGTGAATTACGGCCCCCCCGTGAGTCAGAAAAGCAGAGTATACTTTAGGACAGACCTCCCTTGTGATTGACAAGTCACTACTGTATGAGCACACCCTTGCTTGTGAGGTCTAGTTTCAAAAAGCTAAGCTGGCAATGTCAAAAATGTTCAGCTCAAGACTTCAAAAACGTGACTTTGTAAAAACCATTGGGTGTCATGGTGGCGTCATATCAAATGAATAAAATGAAATATTCCCATCATGATGACAGTTAATGGCAACTGGGATAGTTATGTTGATGTATGAGTTGCTTAAATTATTACCACATAATGGATCGACTCATTTGACTCTAACATAAACATTTGTGCAAGTTCACACAAATGCTTTATTGTGTAAAAGTGTACAAAGATACAGCTTGTTCACTGATGTCACTGTCAACAATGTAGAGTGATAGCAGTCGTGACTTGGAGATACTACTCCCTTTAGGCTAATGACCTATCATCAGGCACTTTACATTTTTATATAAAAATAGCTTACTGTCTTTGTGGACCTGTTCTTAATAACATTACATTTCCTGCTGATGAAAATCAAATGTTAGCCGCCTTCTGTTCAGGCCGTGAATCCAGCTAATCTGAACTGTTACCTGACAGATGAGTCGACACATGAGCACTATAGGAAACATCTGATCTACTGCGAAGATGAATGCACCTCAGTGCTACAAACCTACGTAAACCACCTTACTAAGACATTCTCTACTTTGACTTTTAGTGCAGAAGCTCTACAACTTCTCCAAAGTAGCCAGTGGAACCCTCACATTTTGAGTGGAGGCTTATTTTCAGGTCTCCAGCAGCTCGGCTGACTGTCAGTTCTGTAAAAATCAAAGAACTTAAAATGTTGGAGGAGGAGCCTGATCCTGGTTGTGATTACATACGGTGGATGTTGTGGTGATCCATGAACTGTTTGAGGTTCTGCAGGTTGTCCCACCATGTGAAGAGGAAGGTCTCTGCAATGAGACTGAACCAGGGCGTGATCTCCAGTTCTTTGCGCTTAGCCTTCTCTAACATCTCCTTCAGCTCCTCTTTGCTCACATAACAGTGGCTTTTGATCTCATTTGTGTCTGGATTCAAGTCCACATCCTGTGGATAGGCATAAGAAAGGATGTTACTGTGTATGATGTATGACTGATAGATAAAAAGCAGACTCACAGACAAATTCAATCCAGATACACACTGCATCAAGATAATTTTACAGCCAGCCATTGTCATTTTTATCTAATTTGCTCTTGTGTAATCATGTTTGGACGGCCATTCATAACTGTCTTCCTCCCCTCACCCCGAATCGGTCGTGGCAGATGGCTGCCCCTTCCTGAGCCTGGTTCTGCCAGAGGTTTCTTCCTGTTAAAAGGGAGTTTTTCTTTCCTACTGTCACCAAGTGCTTGCTCATAGGGCAACGTCTGATTGTTGGGGTTTTTCTGTATTATTGTAGGGTCTTTAACTTACAATATAAAGCACCTTGAGGCAACTGTTGTTGTGATTTGGTGCTATATAAATAAAACTGAATTGAATTGAACAATTCCAAATATTTAATCATTACTCTGATTAACATATTATACTAAGATGAAGTATTTCTTTCCTTTTGTGTTCACTTATGCATTTTGATCTTCTGTTAATTTGTCAAGGCTAAAATTCCACTGTCAACTTTTCCTTTCGCCTCTACTCCATTTTAACTCTTTTCTCACTAATGATGAGATTAGATACATTCTAGATCATTAATAGGACTGATAAATTCATTCATCCATCCATTTTCTTCCGCTTATCCGGGGCCGGGTCGCGGGGGCAGCAGCCTAAGCAGAGAAGCCCAGACCTCCCTCACCCCGGCCACCTCCTCCAGCTTATCCAGGGGAACACCAAGGCGTTCCTAGGCCAGCTGAGAGATATAATCTCTCAAGCATGTCCTGGGTCTGCCCCTGGGCCTCCTCCTGGTGGGACATGCCCAGAACACCTCGCCCAGAAGGCGCCCAGGAGGCATCCTTGTCAGATGCCCGAACCACCTCAACTGGCTCCTTTCGATGTGGAGGAGTAGGACTGATAAATGTAATTTAAATTCCATAACTTTGTTTCATTAGTTCTGGTTACTTTTTAAAACATCATAAGTATTTATGGTAATTTCAAACCTATTATTAAAATTGAAAAGTAAAAAAAAATTATTAAAAAATGTATTTAAATGTAGTAAAATGCCGCTCATGGCCATCCCGCATGGGTTGATTCCCGCTTGAGTGTCCACCAGGTGGCTGCATAAAAGTACTGTCATAGTATATGTCTTAAAGTAGACTCATTATTCTTACGTCCAGCTCCATATTCTTATTCTTAGTCTATTAGAGTAGCTTTGCATGACTCATAGTTCAAAATAATCATTTTTCATACTAGACTGGGCCTTAGTGCAGCCCCTCAGAAAGAATTTATTTATTTTTTTTAGCTCTATTCTCCCTTCCTCTACGCCGTCTTCTTTCTCATGTTGTTTGCACCTCATAAACATGAGGCCTTTGTGTTCATAGCCAGAGCTGTGTGCCTAAGATGACCATATCCACTCTCTGTTACATCATACAGAGCCACAAGCAGAAAAAAAAAAAAAAACTAACTGAAACCAAGTTTAAAGCCTGAGCTTTTGGCTCACAAGGATTACTTGTACATGCAGTGTATTAGAAACACTGGCCATGTTTAATTTGAGCATCCATAACAATGATAACATATATACACAACCACCACAGTTGTGTCATACTTTGTATGCTTAACTTTAAGTCATCATGGAATAACTTTATCTGTATTTGTAGGAACACCTTAAAATTTAAGGCAACAATATTGAGTTGTATGAGGGGTTTTTTGTACCTGACTTTTTGTTCTCTTAAAGTGGACATTTCGCAAATATTGTCAGTGAATCACTGGACAAACATGCACTTAATCCATGCTGTCTGTGCTTTTTATTTTTTGCATGCCAGTCTCACACGAGAGCAGTTTCAACTGAGGCAGGTCCACCTCATATCTGTGTCCTGCAGATTGGCCACAATTTAGTTTGAAGAGCTTAATGATTACATCACATTGAGCATATTCCTAAATGAAGCTGTCCATTTAAATTCCTAGAACTCATTTACTCAGAGGCAAACTAAGGCCAGGCTGTGTTATTCACACAGGAAAAATTAAGCTGTCTCATCTGGATTTGATGAAGGCAAAAGGGTGCTTTACAAGGCATGCAAGGTGGATTTAGCTTAGGCTAATTAGTACTGTAGGTTAAAACAAAAATCGCCAGGTACAGTGGATATAAAGAGTGTACACACTCCTGTTAAAATGCCAGGTTTTTGTGATGTTAAAAAAATGAGACCACAACAAATAATTTCAAAATATTTCTCACCTTTAATGTGACCTATAACCTGTGCAATTCAATTCTGGTAGGAGGAAAAAAATAAAAAAAATAAAATAAAAAGTGTACATTAAGCTGGTTGCATAAGTGTGCACACCCTTAAACTAATACTTTGTTGAAGCACCTTTTGATTAAATCACAGCATTCAGTCTTCTTGGATACACACCTGCTATGAATTAAAGAGACTCTGATTAAGCCCAAATAAAGTTCAGCTGTCCCAGTAGGATTTTCCACACATTTACTCAGGTGCCTGCTGCAGCTGAAGCCATGGTTTGCAGAGAACTTACAAAGCATAAAAGTAATCTCATTGTTGAAAGGTATCAGTCAGGAAAAGGGTACAAAAACTTTCCACAGCATTGGATATACCATGGAAAACAGTGAAGACAGTCATTAAAATATGGAGAAAATACAGGACAACAGTGACATTGCAACAAAGAACTTGATGTCCCCCCAAAATTGAGGAAAAGACTAGACCAAAACTGGTCAGGGAGGCTTGTCAAGAGACCTACAGCAACACTGAAGGAGCTGCAGGAATTTCAGGCACGTACTGGTTGTGTACTATATGTAACAACAATCTCCCGTATTCTGCATATGTCTGGAATATAGGGTAGGGTTGCAAGACGGAAGCCTTTTCTGACAAAGAAAAACATTTTTCATTGATTTCATTGATCCAAACTACAATTTGCAAAAAAATACATCAAGTTTCCCAAAAGCATGTGGGAAAATGTGTTTGGGTCTGATCAAGGTTGAACTTTTTGGCCACAAATCCAAACTGCTTGGTGCAAAAAAAACCCCCAAAAAACACTTTGCATCACTGAAAGAACACCATACCCATGGTGAAGCATGGTGGTGGCAGTATCATGATTTGGGGTTACTTTCTTCAACTCTGTCTTCAACTGGGGCTTTAGTCAAGGTGGAGAGAATTATGAACAGTTCCAAATACCAGTCACTTTTGCCCCATAACCTTCAGGCATCTGCTTGAAAGCTGAAGATGAAGAGGAATTTCACCTTTTAACAAGACAATGACCCCAAGCACACATCCAAATCACTAAAAGAATGGCTTCACCAGAAGAAAATTAAAGTTTTACACAAGAGATGCCCTTGCAATCAGACCATCTGGAGCACTTCTGCAAGGAAGAGTGGGCATTTACTTCCAGGTTAAGCTGTGCCATGCTGATAGACTCCTACCCAAGATGAATGCTGTAATTAAATAAAAAGGTGCTTCAACAAAGCATTAGTTTGAGGGTGTGCATGCTTATGCAACCAGCTTATTGTACATAATATTTTTGTAATTTCTTTATATCCCCCCCCCAACAGATTTGTTTGTTTTTCAATTGAACTGCACAGGTTATAAGTCACATTAAAGACAGGAACATTTTTGAAATTATTTATTGTGGTCTCATTTTTTAACATCACAAAAACCTGGCATTTTAACAGGGGTGCGTACACTTTTTATTTCCACTGCATATATTTACAGCACTACCTTCTGCACAAAGAGGATGTAGTCAATCTCATGTTCTCCCCAAACCCCATCTGACTGGGCCTTGTAATGGATTCTCGTTAGGTATGTCATTTCATCTGGAGTCACCTGAGGAGCAACAGGAAGGCAGAGGAGATCAAGAAAAGATTTGCCACAATCCTCAGTAATCTTGTTCCAGTGAGGGCAGAAGCCAGAACTGAAACAAACACACAGCATACCTGCTCCATGGGAATACCCAGTTCTGCTTTGAGTCTCCTCTGAGCAGCTCTCCTCACCCCCAATGCATCCTTCTCCTCCAGCTCACTGTCTGTGTGTAGAGGATGACTGCAGCATGTGTTTGTGAAGCAGCCTGCACAACCACACAGACACAGAAGATTGTTAAAACCTATAAATACTGCTTAGCCTTGATACTGCAGCAGTATTTAAAAGGGATGAGACTGACCTGGAAAAGTGATTTTGGCGTCAGACCTCTGCTGTAAGAGCAGCTTTTCCTCACTGTTGAAAATGAAGACACTGAAAGCTCTGTGCAATAAACCTGTTGACAAGAACAAACAACTTGCATAGAAATGAGCGCTGTAGAAAAAGCACCTGCTGAATGGGTGTATATTCAAATGTGGCATACAGGCACCTTTATCGATGTTGGAGTTGAGGTGGCAGTTTTTCTTGGTGTCCGCTCCGATCTTGCGGTCGTTCTTGTCGATGAGGATGCACATCTCGGACAGAAGCTGCACCTGCTTCTCATCCAGGTGGTCTGTGGTTACCTCGGGCATTCTGGCTGCAGACTGCAGGTGTCTGACTTCACTGCGGCGCAGCGGGTGGACAACAGTTGATGATTCACCGTTTTATCAGATCAGAACAGTGTTCACTTTTAAATGGCACTTTGTATTTGACTGAGATGTCTTGGCATAGTATTTTTTTCCTGGTGTTCTCCAGTAGATGAAGAAAGCATTACTGTGAGGTGCTTCTGAAAGCTCTAGAAAGTGGACCTTACGGTTTCTTCCAAGTCAATATTCATACTGAAGTAAGTAGCAGAACTACACTAAAAATCCAAAACCAAGAGACACTCTGAAATGATCAAGAACCCCTTTTTGAAACAGTTTGCTCTATGATTGACTGTCAAATTATTGGGGAATCGCCTTTCTTGAGTCATAGTTTGCTGGCTTTGATTTCACAGCCTTTGTGTTAAGACCTCTGCAACAAAGTTTACTAAATACACCTGCTACAATATATAAAGTATTCCGTACTGACGAGTATATACAGGGTGGGCCATTTATATGGATACACCGTAATAACATGGGAATGGTTGGTGATATTAAAGTCCTGTTTGTGGCACATTAGTATATGTGAGGGGGCAAACTCCCCAAGATGGGTGGTGACCATGGTGGCCATTTAGAAGTCGGCCATCTTGGATACAACTTTTGTTTTTTCAATAGGAAGAGGGCCATGTGACACATCAAACTTATTGGTAATGTCA
>VUQS01066267.1:0-10004 GCA_015108495.1 Heterochromis multidens | reverse complement strand
AAAAACGCGATACAAAAACAAAAGCTAAATAACAAAACCAAGAGCATGACCAACTGACCTGGAAGAGACAGACAGACAGACAGACAGACCGACCGACCGACTGACTAAGACTGAGACGAGGCAAGACAAGAGCACACACACTGAGGGAGACAGCGACAAGGAACAAACGCAAACAGAGACACTAAATACACAGAGGAAATAAGGGCAGAGTGGACACACCTGGGACACACACCTGAACAGGATGACACTGACGGGACACGTGAACTGAACACAGGGAGCGAGAGACAGAGACCGAGCAAGAGGGCGAGAGAGCGAGAGAGAGAGAGCAAGACAGAGAGAGCTAGAGACACTGAACACCAGACATGGGGATGAGACAGGGAACCAGGAGAACGAAAGAGCAAAAGTAATAACAGAGACTAAGAACATGAAACCTTTCATGAAAACACAAACCAGAATATAAACACAACGGCACTCCAGAACCAAAGGCATAATCTCATATGAAACAAAAACTGAACTCAAAACCCTGGGTCAAAAACCCAGGGACCGTGACACATAGTAGCTCCAGCCATCACTTTGAGCATAAAAACAAATGTATACTGTAGTGAACCTCTGTTAGACTTCATATAAACATACATCCAGTATTTGGAGGAGACTTTGCAAAGCCAGCAAAGTCTCCAAAGCGTAGAAGGAGAGGGTATAGTGCTGCTAGAAATTGGGAGATGGGAGTGATCTGCAAATTAGTTAACCCATAATATTGTTTGGTTCGTTCATGTTTTTTTTTTTCAAAATTAAGAGAATTAAATGAAGGTCTGAGCCTTCTAGGCCTTAGGAGAGCTTTCCAAGAGGTTCCCAGACCCTGAGACAAATAAGAAATGATTCAGTACGGAAGCCCCAGTTGGGTCTGACCCAGCATGTATTGTACAGGAATGTGTGTGTGTGTGTGTGTGTGTGTGTGTGTGTGTGTGTATGTCTTGGAGTGCCTGTTGCTCACTCTTCATGCATTACTGTGTGTCTGCGTGTGTTTGTAAGTATATGCATGTGTGCTTGGTCAGCTTGTTCAGTAGACATTCCCAGCTGTTTTCCAGGTAGTGTTCTCACGCTTCTTTTGCCTCTCCTGTTTCTCACACTGGCTGCTTTGACTATAATCCCTCCCTACAAACACACACGCACGCATGCACATACATGGCCCTGCCTTTTTAATTGGCCACCAGGTGAACAACAACAACCCACCTCATACACTCAAAGAAACTCACACCCCTTCCTGCCTCTGATGATAGAGAACAAGCCACAACCAAAACAGGACAGGGGAAAATAAACACACAAACAAACACACACGCACACACACACACACACACACACACACACAGTGGGGGCAGGGAATGGGGTGAGAAGAAGAAGAGGACGATACAGGAAAGACAAAGACAGGGAGAGGGGAGAACGTGCGGGAACCAACAAGATGAGCTCATGCTCTCTCCTGGCACTGCCCACCTTGTGTGACTCATACCTAGCAGGTGTGTCTGCATGTGTGTTTACATCTGCTGATCAGCTCAGGGTGTGTCCTCACATTACTGTGCCGGTGAACATGTTTTCTCAAGCACAGGTAGAGCTATTCATTACATGAGTGTTTCAGCAAGTTGTCTTCTTTATTATCACTCTGCCTGCATAATCAGAGTGACAATGAACATAAAGAATGGCTTTTAATATTATTTTTCCTGGAACACAACTTTAGAGAACAGCAGCCCAACAGAGGGTATGATGTAAGGATTACCAGTTTGGAAACCCCTGACTACTATACACTCCCTTGAAAGTAACCACATCCTCCTTGAGAGCAGCAGTACGAGAGAGAGTTTTTTAGGAGTGGGCCCCTGCTAAAAGTCTCCTGTTCCCCTCCCTGCTTTTGCCTCAAAGTGATGGATGTGGTTGGTGGAGACAGCACACAACCTGCAGACAGCCACCAGCTCCTTAGAAGGAAACTCCATCTGCTTCTGTGGTCGCTGAATGTCAGTGAGCAGCACGTATGCATTTGTGCACGACAGTGAGAGAAAGTTTGATAATGACACATGAATCCAAAGATCGGGATTTGCTGCTCAGATTCATCCTATGGCAAGCATAAAGGTAAATGCACAACTCGATGGGTCACCAGCCCCGATGTGTTGAAATGTGCAAGTCAAAAATACAATGAAAAACAGAGTACAGAGTCATGGACTTGATCACGTCTCTCAGCACATGATCAACCTCAATGAAATTCCTGTTGGCTAACATTGTGATAATTCCACATTTTAAAAGCCTCAGTAGCACTTCATTTATTTAACATCAATATGAAAAATCTATAATGTTTTCTGTTATTATAATGAGACTCAAGGGGTTAGTATGCCCAAAAAAAGCATGCACACACCACAGCTAGATCTTCTCATGTGCAAAATTTGATGTTTTATATCTGGAGCATTTATTCAAAAAGTTAAGAAGTGTACATGTTAAACTCACTGTAACAAACTTTCTGTATAAATTCTTGTTCGGAAAGGACAGGAGCACCTGAAATAGATGTTAACGTGCGTTTCTCTAACATTTCCTTAGATAATCTTGACCATTGTTCTCCCCATTCACTGCTTTCCATGCCTAACCTGTAAATAAAATGTATGTCACCTTAACTGATGACCACTAATGTTTCATGTTCTCTAATCTCTGTGTCGCCTCCATCTACATTTTTCCTTATCTCTGATGATATTCTGAATTCTCAGGGCTCGTGTCTTATCTCGCCTGCTCTCTGTATGACGCACAGAGCTAAGCAAGGTCATACAGTTTCTATGCTACACTGAGACAATGTCCTTGAATAGGCAATCTCAGAATAACTCCATGCTCTTGTTGAATGTTTCTATATTTGAGAGCAATGAATGGACAGGAACAGAGATAGAACATGAGTGAGAGCTGAAGGACATTAAATGCATTCATGTGTCGATTTATACGTTTTTGACTCCTCTGGTCAAAGAGATGTATTGAGCATGTGCTGGCCCTTACACAAGGTCACTGGTGAGTATGTGAGAAAGTCTTCTGCAAAAACATAAAGATATAAGTAGTGGTAAACACAGTAGGCAGATTGGTACAGAAAGCAGAGCTTATGTTAGAAGAGATCTGAGGGGGATGGGAATCTCTTTTGGGAATTACCTCATTACTATATGAATGATGTAGGCCGGTAGTGGTGAGGGCAAGATAAATAATTAGTGAAACACACAAATGAACACAAAAAGGCTTCTTGTTTTTTGGGGTGAAGTGAGAGAAGAGCAAAATCATTTATAAAACAGAGGCAAGGATTCATTTTCTGAATAGCAAAGCCATTTTGTTATTTCACAGTAACAAAGTGGCTTGAGATACAAAAGAGTTCCTTGTTTGGCTTCTCCTGTGTCAGTGTAATGAAAGCTGCATTCTATCAATGAAATCGCACAGCAGGTTTACTGAGTGCTCCAGAGACACTGTCTGGAAGTGGGCCATCGGTTTCCTTCAATCACCCCAACGTGTAAGGCTGCGAAGCTGACAGCCGTCTATAGCAGAATGATACCCCACCCCCTGAGCTCTAATAAACAAACACACTGCCTCCCCGGACTCCCCCAGGTGGTCTCAGTCAACACTCTGAATGGAGCATCACTCAGTGACAGATCAAAAAAAAGACAGTGTGCCCATCACTCATCTTATCGCCCCCCTCGTCCTCCCAGCTATCCTCTCATCCTTTTCAAGTCTCTCCCTCTCATTGATCCACCTTATTTTCGTTTAGCCCCTGTCTCATCTATCTTGGGTGTTTCTGCCTTTCTCTGAGCTCCAGACAGGCTGAGGGGCTGAAGACGTCATCCCTCACCTGACTTTCCCTTCTGGGACACATGGCTCCCTAAGCATCCCTGGTAAAGGACAAGCACATAACACATACAAACATCTTTTTTTTTTTACTTTTCCTTTGTCTTGAGCTCTCGAGCATACACTTTTGTTTAGATACACTAAACACGGGATCTATTTCAATATAAATACTTGGACTGATGGAAATTTAGCAAATATATCACCCCCAAAAGGCACCTACACCTGATAAACATTTGCCACACTGCCACTGAGCTCAAGGCTAACATTATTTCAAATACAGCTATAGTTGTGTTTTACTTTATAAAGGAAACTACTGTATGTCACATATGGATGAACTTGTGTGCAACCACACCAAACACAGTCACAACACAGTCTATCACAATCTTGGAAGAAACATGATGGTATTTTATTCTTGTGGAGTGAGATAACGCAGTCTGTCATCAGTCATTAGAGTGCTGAATCAAGGCCAACAAGCTCAACCACCAGAAAAAAAGCAAAACAAAACACACAGACCAAACAATTGTGTGTTAAAAATACATTTGCTGTGTTAAATTTAAAGTTTGAACTAGGTTAGGACACCTCACTTGCCTTGGTTACAAAAATAAGGCAAACCTAGCCAAACTTAAAGAGCAGCTGATTATTGGTGGAACAATATGAACATTTGTCTGTCTTGAAAAATTCTGATGCTTTCTTGCTCAATCCATCCGTCCTGACCTTCCTTAAGTGTGCTGTTGATCCACAAGGTGCAATCTAAAAGTTTCAGTATGTATCCTATAAAAACATCAAAATCATACCTGATTTAAATTTGGTCAAGGTCATTTTGATGTTCATCACCAGAAGTCCCATTCTGTCCCCTTTCCCCTGCAAAATGGTGATCCTTCAACTTGATTTTCATTTTCTGGAAGCAGATAAAGTTGCAGGGAAGAAAATCTGGTGAGTGAAGATTGTGAAAAAATGAACAACAACAAAAACATTCACAGTTCACAACCCTGTGAATATCGAGAAAAAAAAAAAAAAAGAACAAGAACATGCTACTGGTTACACTCCTGATCTGATGTGCAGCCTTCAGGCTCAGAAACTATAACATCTTGAATTGAAAACTGCTGAAAAATACTGAGTCATAGCTGGAGACCCAACTCCAAACAAAGTTTATGAGAAAAGTTGATTTTTGTTCCCTGCACAAGTTTGAGGTCCATGGTGAAATTACAGAGGGATCTAAAAATAGCAGCCAGACTGAAAGCAGTTCAGAGGTACATAAAGATGACGGTGAAGACAACCTTAATGGGGAAAATCTGATTTAAATTTAAATGATTTTGGATTTTTATGGGTCTCCATAGATACATTTTACTCTGAGTGTCCCTGTGTTGACCAGGACAAGGATATGTAGCTTGGTAATAACCTCACCCACTGAACTGACAACTGTCCACTTCATGTCACCCCTTGCTGAATTATATTACTGCATAAATTCAGTTTAAAGTTTAACTGAACACAAAGAAAGGACAGAAGCACAGACTGTTTACATGCATGTACATATATGAACCAAATGAGAGGAAATGGGAGTCAAAGATGTTTGTGATTAAAGAAGTAAAAAGAAAAATAGCCTAATGACATCCATCTGAATAGATCTAGTCAACTAGAACCAGCAGGGCTAGACAAACTAGCAGCATATCAGGGCAAGTACGCTTCAGCCAAAGTACTTCACTTTACATTTTTATACCATCAAACTTAATATAACTGCATTTCACAGTGTTTGGAATACTCCCAAACAGTCCAACACGCCAAACCCTTGCAGTGTCTGGTGAGTTGTAAGAAGCTGAGGACATAAGCAGTGTTTAAGCTGCTCTCCTCAAGCTCTCTTTTTCATTCTTCATGCAAATATTTTGAGTGCAACATCATGAATGCCTTCAAGCAAAGCCTGTGATGACTCTGGATTTAGGCCTTGCATTTCAGTGGTGCTGCTCCAGCAGATTTCCACTTAGTACTTTGAAAGTATATATAACTGTATGTTAAAGTAGAGAAAATCTAACAGGACCAAAGTTTAGACTAGCAGCCCAATAACAGGCAGGCAGTTATGCAAGTGCTGGCATGGCTGAAGCACAAAGCATCACAACAGCTGTAATGAAAACCAGAAACAGACAGAGAGAGAGAAAGAGAGTGAGGGAGTTGGCCAGTAAAAACAAAGTAAACCTTCCATCACTACTCTAACCACAGTGAAGAGATTTCACTGTCCCCTGGTTTACTCTAAACAGTAATGGGCTGTTTGTCTCCCAGTACTTTTTCCCCCTCTGCATTTCTTGAAGTCCCTGTTTCAATCTGTTTCTCTCTGCATGTCTCTCTTGTCTCTTCTTCTTCCTTGAGCATGATAGGTTGATAGGTTTTTCTCCCTTTGAGTGCTTGCAGAGCAACAACACATTCCTGTCCGCATTCCAGCCTCAGGAAAAACAGTGTCCGGAACATAATAAAAGACCAAGCACGTCATTTGTTTTCAAACCCACTTGCACTCATTGGAACAAAACTGTGCTGAGGGCAGGATTGGGCAAACGTGTTTGTGCAAAACAGGCAGTGAAAGGGATGTGTTTGTGATTACAAGAAGCTGTCTGCATGTGTGTTTTCTGTTTTCCTCTGTGGTAATGAGAATACGATGAGCTTACCCCTCCACTGGCAATATATCACACAGCTTGTAACAAGTCACCCGAAGTATAAATGTTTGGATGAAAAAAAGTCATGACAGATGTAAAGTTGATTAGCACTTTAACAGTTTTCGACTTGCATCGTCCAACTTTAATTTCGTAATGCCCCTCGTGTCACGTGTAAACCCCCAGGTACACTGTGACCTTGTATGGTCTACCTGCACTTTCAGGTATCAGCTGTACAAGCATGTGCACTGGACACCAGCACACAAAGACAAACGGACACACACACTCATATATTTGGCTATACACACAATAATTACCATTGCAAAGCTGATAACAGGAGTACTGGACATTTAGGCGCTGCCCTAGTGTGCACTTTCTTGTGTTTGTTGCCGAGATGACCTTTCATATCTGCATGTGCACACACACACATTAAAACCTTGATAATTATCCATGCAAATAACAGTCTCTGACAGTGGTGGCAGGTTGAAGGTCAGGGTAGTTTTAATGTTTTTGGCATACTGGCTGTACTGTGTCCTTGATCAAAGAGCTTCTTGACCTAAAATAATATTGCATTAACTCCATCCAGTCTGCTGTATTTACCACAACCCCCTCAAAACTCTTAATTTCTGGCCAATCCATATCACCGCTGACCTTAACCTGCCTTCTATGTCTGCTGTTCCACCACCGCCAGTCCCATCAGCTCTCCAGAAAGCTAATAATCTCCTTCCTGTATCTGACACATGATGTGGTGGCCAGCAGCAATGCCCACGTGTGAATGGTGCATTTGTCAGTTCAAGTGTGCGTGTGTGCATGCGTGACTGTATGTGTATGTGCAAGCCCAATGCACACAATGATTATTCAGCCATAACGGAAGTCATAAAGACTTCCGCTGATCGCTATCAGGGCAGACAGAGGGAGTGGAGAGATCATACAGCCACAGGGTATATACGCAAAACTAGACCAGAGCTGCACTGCACCGAAACAAAGCTACAGCCTGAGAGGCTAAGAGATTCCACATGCCATTCACATTATTTCTATATGTCCCAAGATGTCAGTCAAAAAATGCTAATAGAAAAACATGGCACAATGGTATCAATCATACACTGGCTTTGAGGTTTATTAGGTGAGTTATTATCTCTTTGGTAGAGAGAGAAAGAATTTGGCACGCCTGGGCTCAACTCTGTTCCTCTCTAATTTCTAGTCTGCACAAGCAAAGTCTAGTCTGCAAAGTGGCTAAATTGCTATACAGTGCTGTCTGGATTAAAAAAAAAATAATAATCTAAACTTAGCACAAAAAGAAAGGAAATTTGTGTTTGGTTGATTATATCTTTGTTGTAACAATGCTTCTTGACAATAAATCTTCTACCACTGGAAACCCTTTTTTTTTCTCCTTAAATGTTGCCACATCTGTAAGGAAAATGCATTTGTGGGTTGAGCAGCAGAGTTGAGTATGTGGGTTGCACCCATGAAAAACTTTCCAAATCTTCTATACCAATGCCAAACACCTTATTCTGCTGTTGATTCTTGTTTTGAACTTCTTCCCAACGTCCCAAGAAGATGGCACCCCAAGAAAACACATCCTCACACTGTCAACACTTAGAATCTTTAAGTAGTCTCCTATAGATTAGCAGTCAAGTTATGGCTGACGGCTCTCTACCCACACAATCCAGAATAGACTGCACACGGCCAATCTCCGGTCTCACAGGGCTGCCAGGAGGCCTGCCATGACTGCCCTTCACTGTCAGGCCTGTTTGCGCTGGTGTCTGCAACATGTGCACTGGAACCTGAACATGTACAGGAAAGTTATGTTCAGTGATGAGTCCAGATTCTGCCTACGACAATTGCATCGTAGGGTCAAAGTGTGGAAAAGACACAGAGATGCTGATTGCTGCACCGATTACAGCTTTTGGTGGAGGCAGTGGATTGGTGTGGGGGGGCATCTCCCTCACTGGAAAAACAAGGCTTGTACTGTTCGTACCCTCAGATGACAACGCTTGCCCCCACAGAGCAGGGTTTCTCAGATACTACCTCCAGAATTTGGGAGTGGAGAGGATGGAATGGTCATGCAGTCCTGACCTCAACCCCATTGAACATTTGTGGGATCAGCTTGGGCGTGCTGTTCGTGCCAGAGTGACCAACACAACTACATTGGATGACTTGTGACAAATGGAGGATTTGGCAAGTTTTTCATGGGTGCAACCCACATACTGAACTCTGCTACTCAACCAACAAATGCATTTTCCTTACAAATGTAACACCTTTTAAGGGGAAATAAACAGGCTTTCCAACAGTATAAGATTTATTGCCAAGAAGCATTGTTACAACAAAGAAACAATTGATCAAACACAGATTTCTTTACTTTTGTACTAAGTTTACGTACATTCTGAAAAGCAGTGGAGCGAGTGGTACATGAAAGGAGAGATATGGTATAGGACAGGAAATCAGAGTAAGATTGAAGTGAGGGCAAATGAAATTTGCTTATGATTGCTTTAAATCTCTCAAAATGAACTCTTAACTTTATAATGTTTGTGAGTGACTGTTTTTGTGTACCCTGCTTTATCCTTTTCTTCTGTTACATAGACCTCCATTATTGTCTAAGCCATTAGCAAATCAGTGTTATACCTGTGCACTAGGTGATATTCTGTTCCCTTACAAGTTCAAACATTTTTAATTTAACAGTTACAGAAGAGTCATACTGTACAGTAAATGTTGTGAAAGAGAACAGGGAAATAGCAACGATCTGGCTGTCTAGGATTTAAAAAGGGGAACTCAGCTGCTGTGGGCATTTCCGCCCATGTGGTATGTGTACCATTCAGTCAAGGGGTTGTCCCTGGACCATATTTTATTTTGAGTTGATCCCATATACATTATCCTCTATGTATTAAAAAAAAAAAAAAGGTAACTCACCACCCCAACCAAGCCTTCCTTCTCATGACTTTCACATGCAGCACCTGTTTATGCATCAACAACATGCAGTGGAATGGTGATGCACCACCACTCCTGTTTCAGCTTTTGCTTTTCCTGTTTCAAGTCAAGTCAGGTCAAGTCAAGTTTATTTATCAAACACATTTTAAACAACCACTGTTGACCAAAGTGCTGTACAAGTTTTACAAAACATACACTATACATCACAGTACTAAATTAACCATAGATAGGAAGTACAACAATTAAATAAAACTGTAATTGCAAAACAGGGTCTGCTCAACTGGACCCGAAAGCCAGCGAGAACAAAAAAGTTTTTAAAAGTGTTTTAAAATGATTAAGAGACTCAGCCGCTCTTATATAAAAAGGTAGGTTGGTCCAAAGAGTAGGGGCCACCACAGAAAAGGCTCTATTGCCTCTACTTTTAAGCCTAGATCTCGGAATATCCAAGAGCAGCTGGTTCGTAGATCTCAGTGCTTTAGTAGGATTATAGGGTTTCAAAAGTTCTGTTAAATAAGGTGGCGCCAGACCATTAAGACTTTTATAAAACAAGTAATAAAATTTTAAACTGAATCCTAAAATGAACTGGAAGCCAGTGTAAGG
>VUQS01066264.1:7694-18859 GCA_015108495.1 Heterochromis multidens | reverse complement strand
TTTGGAAGAACCTACCAGCCGAGTTCCTTCAAAAATTGTGTGCAAGTGTACCTAGAAGAATTGATGCTGTTTTGAAGGCAAAGGGTGGTCACACCAAATATTGATTTGGTTTAGATTTCTCTTTTGTTCATTCACTACATTTTGTTGATTGATGAAAATAAATGAACAAAAACTTCCATTTCTGAAAGCATTCTTTGTTTACAGCATTTTTTCACACCTGCCTAAAACTTTTGCACAGTACTGTAAAACCATGCAAATCTTTCAAATCAATTAAATGAGATTGAATCTGATATTTCTGACACTGAAGATGATGGTCCCAAAACTGTTTAATGTCACTGTGGAGTGCAAATAAAGTGATTTGATTTCACAAACACACGCACTTTGCCAAGGATGAACTTAACTGACTGTTGCCATTTTACCTTGGATATCAGGGTATATGGCCATATACAGGAGAGTCCACAAGACTGAATTGGTGGTGGTGTCAGTGCCAGCAATGAAGAGATCTCCTATGATATAAAAAAGATAATCCTCTGTGAAGCTGCTGTCCTCTTCTCCAGCAGCTTGTTGGGCCAGCATCTCCATCAGGTACATGTCTGTGAGATCCCTTGGATTGTCAGAATCTAGTGTTTCACGGTGCTTTGTAATAATCCTCTTAAGAAACACGGTAATGTCTCTTTCCACCTGACGCAACTCCTTGAAAACCCCAAAAGGCAAAAAGTAGAGCAGCGGGAAAATGTTGATGAGGACTGCAGGGCTGTTCACGCAGATCTCCAGCCCTCGCACCATCAGGTCCAGCATGGCGCGGAACTCGCGATCCTCGTGATGGAAGCGCTGACCCAGGATGAGTGTACAGATAACGTTTGACACGGCGTTGCTGATCAGCGGACTCAAGTCCACACCGGCACCACCACACTCCTCATTCAGCCGCAGCAGCTCTGTTTTGATCGTAGCAAGCCCTTCCTTGATGCAAGGCTCCAGACTTAGCTTCCCCAGACCAAAGCTTCGGAGTGTAGCATGGCAGAACTTGCGCTGCTTTCTCCATATTGGCCCGTAAGGTGCAAAGACGATCCCTGAAGTTCAGTTACACCAGAAAAAAGGGACAGGTTAAGTCAGCGTGTAAGTGATTGTTATCTTAGTTACTTACTGGAGTCTTAAAATTGTGGAAAATTTACCAAATCAAATATAAGGAGGAGACTATCAAATCTAGTGTTTAGACTGCTTGTAGGATTTAGGGTGGTAAATAGAGCCTGCTTAAGTTACAGGCTTATCAAGTTCAAATGTGCACATAAGCATATTTATTATAGGTTGGCAGATAATGCAACGGGCTTGCAGTGAATCCTAAAGGTTATAGTTAAACTTCAATTTGAAGGAAACTGTTCAACTGTATTTTATTATTCTCTGAAGAAAGCAATTAGCCTCAAAATCTCACAAGGTGGTAATTAGTTTTTGTCGATTGTTATGTAACAATGTGAGGGATGCACAATAAAAACTAAAATGAAAATGGCTTTAAGGAGACATTACAGTTGTGGTCAGAAGTTTACATACACTTATGTCATGGTGAGGCTTTCAAACCTAAGAACACTGTATCAAGTGTCAAGCATGGTGGTGGTAGCATCATGCTCTGGGGCTGTTTTTCTGCCAGTGGTACTGGTACATTACACAAAGTGGATGCAATAATAAAGAAGGAGGACCACCTCCAAATTCTTCAACTTCACCTCAAATCAACAGCTAGATGCTTGAAACCTGGACACAATTGGGTGTTCCAGCAGGACAACAATCCCAAACACATCAAAACTGGTTTAGGAATAGATAAAGAAGGGTAATATTAAGCTTCTGGAATGGCCTTCCCAAAGCCCTGACATCAAACCTACTGAAAATTTGTAGACTATGCTTAAAACCCGGGTCTGTGCCAGGAAACCAACTAATTTAAATGAACTCTACCAATTCTGCCAAGAGGAGTGATCAAATATCCAGCCAGAATTATGCCAGAAGCTTGTTGGTCAAGGTGCAACTTGCTAAGAGACATTTACCAAATATTAGTCAGGGTGTATGTATGTATTTGAGGCTGTATGTATGCTTTTGACCCTGTGTGGATTAGAGAAAATCCAAAATAAATTTAAACTTGTGCACCCAATTCTTGTTTTTAAAGTCATTAAAGATGTATGCTGTACAATCATTCCACCCTGGAAAAAGAACAGTTCAAAGAAATCATTAAAAGCCCAAAATTACCATGACATTCATGCTCATGATGAGCGGATGCAAACTTCTGACCACAACCGATCACTGATCACTATCGCTATCTGAGCTTATGTCACTCTTCCGTTGTTTGATCGATTGATTTGTTATGTTTAGTTGCTAGTGTGGCCTCACAAGGCACTAGACAGCAGCAACAACTAGAAAGGTCACATGATCAGTCATACTGTACAGCACCACATATTCAAAAAGACAACAAGGTCAGTGTCCTATTATTACTGACACAGTAGGGATCAGTGCAAAATACCAGTATAATGAAGCGACTGTGTGGAATGTATTCTATGGTGGATACTTGATGGAAACTCAGTTTTGTCCTTGCAAGTTTAAGTATACAGCAGCTCCCCAAAATGTTATTCTGTGTGAACATTATTCACATGCACAGTGAAACAGTCTTCCTTTTTTTAACTGGGATTCTTTCACATTAAATAGAAATTTTTATTACACTGAGCAAAGGCAGGGAAACCAATTTATTGCAGGGCTTATCCGATTACTAGAGGGTTTTTTTTTATGGGTTATTACACGGCTATATGCTTACTTAACAGGTAACCTCTAAAACACTCCTTCAATTTAATACAAACACTTGCTTACCTTTGCGTTTAGTCATGATAGTGATAGCAGGGATGTCTGGTCTGTCGGAGAATACCTCAGGATGGTTTGAGAGAGCATCCTTGACCACTTCATAGCCATTAAGAACCACGATAAGCTGACTCCCTACAAAAAGGCTGTATACGTTGCCATAAACTTTAGCCAGGTCTGCTAAACCATCCATGGGGTTTATGTCGGCTCTGTTTGCCTGCTGTCTCCGTTTCCTGAGGATAAAAGATGGGATGAGAAAGCCGCCGAAGTTTCCGACCACTGGCCACGGCTTCGGACCTGGAGGGATGTTTTTACATCTTAAGTCCCGCTGTTTTTGATAGAAAGCAACTAAATAATACACCAACGCGATTATTATTAAAGTCGCAATGTTTGCATGTGACAGCACGGATCCGCTCAGGTGCCAAAAGCCTGAGAGTGAAACCATGGCGTCAGCCTTCATATAAGCTCAACTCTGTCACTTGACGACACATGTCCAGGACTGAACTGTCTCACTCCGACACAACGACGCTGATATTTGTTTGTGCCACAGACAGCAGCTCACGCTCTTCCTGTGTTGTTGTGACAGAGCAAGAGTCAACGTGGTACCGTTACTGTCTTCTTATTGGCTCACAGTGCTGCCTCCTGTTTTGATTGGTGGCCAGCGGTCCTTCGACTTTTCAGCCCTTTTGTCTGTCTTGCAGGCTATATAAAATTTTGTGCTTCATAAATTTTGAGGCTTCAGTTTTTTTTTTTTTAACATGTTTCTATGATATTGTGAAGAAAAGAACATTTTTTTTGGCAAATGAATCAAATTTATGTAAAGAGTTGCACTGCGCTGTCAAAAGATAGATAGATAGATAGATATATTTCCCACTCGCCCTGCGGGTGGTCTTTATCCTTCAAGCTCTGGTCCTCTACCAGAGTGTCCTGCGCAGTATTTTTGCTGTTCCTAGGACCCCACTCTTCTGGACAGAGATCTCGGATGGTGTTCCCGGGATCTGCTGGAGCCACAGTTGGGTGTCACTGCCCCAAGTGCTCCAATTACCACGGGGACCACTGTTGCCTTCACCCTCCACATCTTCTCTAGTTAGTGAAGATGTTGGGTGTTGAAGAATCCATAGGTCCCACATCCTCTTCATGTAACCCCTTTCACTGGGATTACTTGTGTAGTAGCATTCCTACAGTTCCCTCTTCTCGTCCCTTGTCCACTTATGCCTTCGTGTTCCAGTAGCCCACTTCTCATCAGTATGTCCTGGTTCCTCAACACCTGACGCAGACCTTGTTAATCCAGGTGACGTCCAAGCCAGTATGGCTTCAATTATATGTCTGTCACTCATGTACTGAGGTAGGCTTCGGGTATCATGGGGGGCCTAGCCTGGGGACCCTTACTGGATGCATCCCCTGATCGGGATTCAAACCCCAAACCTATTTTTCCAAAGACAGTAGTGCTACCACTGCAGTTGAGGTAAATGGAATTTATTTGTGCTGCTCAAATCCACAAAGTGTAGACTGAAACAACTCAAAAGCCATTTGCCTTTCCAAAACAAACACAACAAAAAAGGGTCCTGGTTATTAGACCTCAGTCACAACAGTTCTGCAGAAATGAAGCGTTTTACTGAAAGGTTAGTGGATTATCCAGAGTAAATTGGACATTGTTTTTGCTTTGAGCAATACAAATACAACTCCACTCCCCTCCACTGTACAGTCATGGCCAAAAGATTTGGCAAGTCTTTGCATGAATTTGATTTGTTTCCCAAATAAAAGTGCAAATGATTTAGTATCTATTTATTTCTTAGGTAATTAGCATGCATGTCTAAAACAGCAATCTGACATCTGAATGAAGCCTCAAATTTTCTTGTTGTTGACATAGGCTACTGCAGTTTACAGTGGAAATTTTGGATATGTCTTTTTATTTCTTCATCAGTCAGAAAACTGAACATCTAGTTTCTAATGTTTGCAAAAATACACAGTTGCCCAGGAGATTTATTTTATGTTTAGCTGCCGTTTTTAGCAATCTACTTTAAACAACTGTTCAGTTAAATAAAAGCGACACTCTGGTGCTTTGGTAAGGTTACATTTTAATATAAAGTTACAGACTACAGCTGGGATACATACTCAATGCTACTAAAATGAATACAAAATTAATAATAATAATAAAAAAAAACAATTACAGCTAGACTGATAATGGCAACTTTGGTACACCTATAGACGTTTAACAAACTAAGGCACCTTGTGACTTGAGCACATTAATATGACATTGAGGTAAACCCTGACAAAATGTACATATAGCAAATGAAATACTGCAACAAAGCTGTGAATACGCATCATAAAACTGTCCATTTATATAAGAAGATTACTGGGAGCAAAATCAAGTGGTATCATTTACAAAAAAAAAAAAGAACAACTTGCAGGACTTTATCTTATAAATAAATCACAGTCGCAACAAACAGAGACGTTATGATGATCCTCTTAGACATATTCATATCTATGCATTTGGTATCAATGTTTCTGCCCAGTAGGCAAGACTTAATGAATGGATACCACCTCAGTGGACTATCGAGGAACACTGCCACAGTATCAGGGTCATGTCACTCCTCTCGTGTGCTCTGTACCATGGAGTACTTCTTGCAGGGATTCTTCAGGCAGGAAGGGGGCCAGGTGATGGGCCAACTGTACGAGCATGGCACTGAGGTCTGGACGTTCCTCTCCAAGAAGTTAAACAGTGGGTTCCACCAGGTGTTGGTGAGGTAGTTATTGGGCGAGCATTTCAAGGTCTGCCAAGACAAAAAAGTCACATTAGAGTAATATCAGTACGTCATGCAAATGTCTGTAACAGAACAGAGCAGATCATCTGATGCCTCATTTGACATGATTATAATAAAGTTGAAAATTCTTGAAGATTTTTGGGGGTTGACCAGGAGTTTAAACGTGAAATAGGCGAAGAACTAATAAAAAAATAATCAGCAAATAGATTTTTTTCCAAGTCTCTTCTATTGTTGAAGAACTGTAATATCAAGAGGGATTTTTTTTTTAAAAGACTACCTTCAGAATATAACCATTTGATTTGTCTAACTCAGACCGCTCCATAGTAGCTGCAAACCACTGCTCATAGACAACAATATACTGTATGATTTATTTGTAGTTAAATTGTTTTATGTGAATGAATGGCCTAAAGGGAGAAAACATAATGCTGAAGTCAATAGTAAATTGTGGTCAGTGTGCCAAGCATATTAATCAATTCCATCAACTGTGCTTAAAATTTGTCCATTAGAGGGTGTAATCGATCATTGTAATGGTGCAGTGACGCAGAATTACACCCAGATGCTTTTGATACAGTCGAAAAATAGCATATAATAATATAGATCATTTCCTATCAATAAAAACAGTAATAACTTTTAACTGGCGCACTAAACATAACCCCCCAGAACAAAATGGACCTTGTGCCACCAGGAAAACAGTAAAGTTTTCCATGCTTGAGAAGTCCTGTATAAAAAGCTGAAATGAGAGGGGAGCCTTCAGCGCACACATACACCACCCAGTGTTCAGCCCTGTCCTCAAACCTGTAAGTTAGCCATGGTGTGGTACCACCAGAACAGACGGGAGGTGATGAAATATGCCACAACCACATCCACACTGTAGTGCTCATGGGCCACCAAGATGCACACCACACCCACAGCACTCAGGAGCCAGCAAACCAGATGGTACCACCAAAAGGACCGCGGTGAGTCTTTGGGGAAAGCAAGAAAGACAAGACTGCGGTCACTATTTATTTGTAAAACATGTTTTTTTTTATTAAGTCTTATTAAGGATATTGTAGGAAAACATTACAGATCCAAGGGAGGTGGATAGTATTCTGTTAAAAAGCTCTCTGATATTCTATGAATTTAAAGCAACACACTTAGGAGAAACTTTTTTTCCCCACCAAGGAACCACATTGCTTGAGTTTGCAAGGCTGAATCAACCTCATCACGCCACAAAGCTAAAGCTTGTTGTGTATTTTGCTTGCAGTGGACTAAAGTTACAGCCTACTTTGTAAAGGGATTTTGAAATGAGCTTGTGATTTTATACCAGAATCACTATATTATCATAAGCATCCAGTAGTCTGAAGAGAGATTACCATGAACTATTCAGAATAATATACTGAGATGGATGGCGTTGTAGCTTTTGTTCATTAGGAAGCAAAATGCATTGGACAGATGCCAAGATATCACTGTTTACATGTTCTATGCTGCTGCACCTCCTCACTAATGTGTTTGAATGTATTTCCTCTTTGCTTATGTAATGTAATGATGTAATGATGTTGATCTGCTCTTGCAAAGTGAGGAAAAGAAATAGTTTTGATTCGAGTTTTTCCTTGTAAACTTGTGACTTTAATGTCAGAATAACTTCTTTTTACTTCCATAAGTTCTCCCAAACTTTCACAGTGAAAAAACAAGCAAAAAAGACAAAAAAAGACATGAAAAGAAGGATTTCCTGGAAAGCAAAATCTTAGTAATGATAAAAACTAAAATAATGGACAAACATATATATATAAAAAATATTTTTTATAACCTTTAGTTTCCAATATACATATCTTGAAATACACTGCTTTAAAATACAACATATACAGAATTTTGTGTATTCAAACTTTTTAAAAGAACACTAAAGGAACAATAAATCAGCACGTGTCAGTTATTTGTAACCTATTAGCCCTTACAAAGAGAGTGCTCTATTACATAATAACTGAATGAGAACAATCTAGTTTATGTATTATTCATAGAGAAATTCCATTCTCCCACACACGGAAGCAAACAAGCATTATTTTGAGTACTTACACTCCTTGATGAACAAATAGGTGAGTGTGAGCATCACAGTGTGCCCACTGTAAAGAAAGTCTCCACACAGGAGATGGGAGTTTGTAATGGAAAGCCCTCCACCTGAAATCAGCCGCAGAACTCGCTGAATTTTCGCATGGGAATCTCCGTGAAGCTGATGGAGAACAGGGATGATGTAATGAGAGGGATAAACACTGGATCAGAGGTGACATTAAGACAGAGGGATTCTTTTCACTATAAAATAATTGTGTAAGGGGTTTTAAAAATAATCTTCACTTTTGAGAATCTAGAAAAAGAGAATTGTTATTAGTATTAATATACACTCACTGGCCACTTTGTTAGGTACACATGTTCAACTGATCATTAATACCAATGTATAATTAGCTAATCACACAGCAGCAACTCAGTGAATTTAGACATGTAGACATGATCGAGACGACCTGCTGAAGTTCAAAGTCAGCATCAGAATGGGGGAAGAAAGATGATTTAAGTGACTTTGAAGGTGACATGGCTGGTAGGACCACACGAGCTGCTCTGAGTATTTCAGAAACTGTTGATCTACTTTGATTTTCCCACACAACCATCTCTTGGGTTTACATAGAATGGTCAGAAGAATAGAAAATATCCAGTTCTCTGGGTGAAAATGCCTTGTTGATGCTAGAAGTCAGAGGAGAATGGCCAAATGGCTTCTAGCTGAAAAGAAGGCAAAAGTAACTCAAATAACCACTCGTTACAATCAAAGGATGCAAAACAGCATTTCCATACCACTCTGGGTGCCACTCAGAGCTCATCCTGTTCTTGTCCTGTTAAACCCCAATGCCCCCAGTACCGGGGGGCTGTGCTGCCGGGTCTGTTATTTAAATATAGACGTGTGGTATCAACAGAAACGTCAGAATCTCAGCTAAAAGCTCACCGAACTATTTCCGTGACCACCAAACACAGCTAAAACAACAAACAATTAAAGAGCAGGTCAACAGATTCCTCAAAAAGATGTTAACAGAAAGCACGGATTCCCCCTTTCACCCGACAGCATGCACACGGACAAGTAACGTCTTTGTTGAAACCTCTTGATGCATACTCTTTGTTGAAAGCACAGTTCTCACAGATTCTAAAACTGCAAGTTTTGTCATGCGCCGACCAAAATTCACTGAACCAGCAGCAAAAGAAGACCAAAATTACGAGTCACGTTTGAAAAACATTGCCATGAATTCTGTCGTACCTTTGCTGTCTTGCTTCCACCGAGATAAAACCGCATTTCCTGCACAACTCCATCTCCCAGTGTGCGTTAAGAGCAGTTTCCCGTTATTTTCTGCCTTATTCGCTTGTTTATTACGCACCAGTCTCCCGTTGTGTACAGTGTTGCCGTCCGCTTTTTTTGCAAAAATGACCTCTGACCTTTCAACTTTCACAGATGGTGCCAAATTGCAAAGCGCATATCTATGTCTCTAATCAAACCTCCGTAATTTTGCTCTGTTTCACTACAGCAGCATCGATCTTTGCACAGGTAATGTCCACATGTTGATTCATGGTTTTCTTTAGTTTTTGATCTACCGTAGCATATTTTCAGAGGGGTTATATGATATAAAAGACCAAAAAAAATTTAGGCCAGGAAAAACTCCTTCATATTTTTCTGTGTTCCATCCTTAGTTACTTTGACTTACTTACACAATAACATCTGCTGTTATGCTTACACCTCTGACGAAGTCTCACAAGTGTTAGCTTAATTTTGACACTAAGATAGTTTACACAGAGTTTTTCATTGCAGAGAAATACTCAATTCACTTTGGGCATGTCATTTTCAAGCAGGAACCTCAGCAAGACCCTTGGGGCTTAACAGGCTAAACACCACAGCCTACCCGAGTATTGTTGCTGACCATGTCCATCCCTTTATGACCACAGTGTACCCATCTTTTGATGGCTGCTTCCAGCAGGATAACACACCATGTTACAAAGCTCAAATCATCTCAAACTGGTTTCTTGAATATGATAATGAGTTCACTGTATTCAAATGGCCTCCACAGTCACCAGATCTCAATCCAACAGACCACTGTTAGGATGTGGTGGATTGTAAGAATTGCATCATGGATGTGCAACTGACAAATCTTCAGCAACTGTGTGATGCTATCATGTCAACATGGACCAAAATCTCTGAGGAATGTTTCCAGCACCTTGTTGAATCTGTACCATGAACTACAGCTGTTCTGAAGGCAAAAGGGGGTCTGTCCTGGTACTAGCAAGGTGTACCTAACAAAGTTACTAATTAGTGTATATTTTTTGGTTGATTAATATTGGATACATTCTTGAATACTAACCCGAACAAACAGACTTAACTGATCATGACAAAAGATGGCTATTCAAGTAATAGTCTGAGATTTTAGTCTCCATTGAAGATGCGACAATCTCTACTGGCGGTTAAGGACTATAAAAATACCTTCAACCACACCTAATAAAATAAAAAATGTAAATATGTTTTGTGCTGTCGGACCTGCTGTTAGTTATGCAGAACGATTCACTTCTTACAAGCAGCTAACAGCTTTGACACTCAATCCACAACATTTCCCATTCTTAGGAAAAGAAAAACTACTAAATTGTCTAACCTGCAATCTTTTTTGCAGTATACAACCAAAACGACAGGAGCAGATGTTTTTGTTCAGACACTAATGCACCTCGGTATTGTTGATGTCCCGAGGCAGTAAAAGCTAAAATGTCTTTTTTTATAGCTGCTTTCCCAGAGTGGCTGTGCAAGACAACTAGTTCCAGAGCGCATCAGAGTGCACAGGTGAGAAATGACGAGTAACACTCTCTCTGATGTTTGATCGCTTCTTACCTTCGGAGCGCAGGTCATGTGCATGCCAGGTACAGGCAAGGTGGTAATATACATAGTGACACAGCGGTACAAATACAGGGTGCCAATGAGGAAGAAGAACCGTCTGATTGCTATTGACCTGCAAGAACACAACGTAACATGGAGTGATAAACGATGGTGTTTATGTGATACATATAATTTATATAAAGTACAACTGCTATGATTAACTGTGATAAAGTATACTTCTTCTATAAAAAGGCAAACATCTATTAAAATATACAAAATGCCGGGTACTGGAGACAATTCATTTCTGTATGATCAGTCAGCATATCAAATATGATAGCTCCTGTTCAGCCAATCAAACTGAGGTTTGATTAACCCGAATATGCCGTGACAGTGACATTTGTAATTTTACTTGCATTGTCGCAAATTTATTTATGTCTTAATTCCCACAAGCAAAGAATGTAATGTAGAAGACATCATGATAACAGTTCATGTAAATTCCTAATTTTTCAGCTGCAATTAAAACGATGAGAGCCTGGTATTTAACGCGGTTTTAAATAACAAAGACTGCTTTCTAAATGAACAGTCATACAGAGGACACTCCAATGTAGAAAGGACTGGAAAAAGATTTTGATTTGATCAGAGGCCTCAGTAATATGATGAACTTCCTGAGTTCATCACACAAGCAGACAAGCAGATCACTGACAAGTTAA
>VUQS01066263.1:0-14366 GCA_015108495.1 Heterochromis multidens | reverse complement strand
GAAAAACAAAAAGAGTGTTGAACTATGTGTAAAAGATTTGATTAACTATGCCATTTACCCTTTAAAGAACATTATCAAAGACATCATAAGAACATCCAACTTCTGCTGCAAACCTGGATGTCCATTAGCTTTTCAGAATATATCAACCCATCAACATAGTTGCTTGCAGTGTGAATACACTGTGGCTGGAATTGTCTCTATCACACTGTGTGCTTCAGCCTTTATCCCCATTGATCCCTGTGTGTCTGTATATTTCCACTGCTGCACAAAAACTCAAATCTGAAAGAGCATCATATAGAATGCTTGTTTTTTCAGTCTTTCGAGGACCTGCCCAGAAAAATATGCTCAACATAAATGAGTCAGTTACACGTTTTTCCTCAATAGCAATGTGCTTTCTTGTAAGTCAATTACACTGAACATGATCCTGATCTGAGTGCATCTGTGTGTGTGGTCAAACTAGAATTTTAAAAGAGCAGTTTATCCAAAAAGTCAACATTCAGTCTTTATCTCTCATGTAGCTTAAAATCAGGGGAAGCGCTAAAGGCTTGGGCCTGGGGTGCCTAATACATAGCATATACATACATACTACCAGTCCAAGATGTTGGAATTCATCCGCAGGAGTTTTATTTGAGAGTAGCTGAGTTAGGTGCCACAAAGTACACTGGAGAGGAGAAACATATAAACAGAATTATGTAATAACTCTTTTAGAAAAGCTAAGTGTGTGTGCCTCCTTTTATAATGAACACTTGCACATATCCCCCCTTCAACACCACAAATAAAGTCTAAATCTGTGGGAAACACTATCATCTGACCTGTTGTTGTTGTTTAGCAAACTAAGCTGTCATCAAATGCCTTATATGGGGTTTGGGTAATGTGATAATACGGTAGAAGACTTTGAGACAAACCTGAAAGCTCTGGAAAAATCTGTTCAGTGAATCTTTAATTAAGAACATATTCCTGTCAACTTCCCTTTTTCCCCCCGCCCCTAAACAACACTCACTGTAAGCCACGCTGGAAAGAAGATTCCCTATATCTGTGACTCAGACTGCCCTGTATTAGTGGTAGTACTGTTATCACTTACTCTCTCTGATCAGATGTTTTCATTTGTTGCACCAGTTGCGTAAAGATGGTCTGGTGTTCTGATTTTTAGTAGTGCAGAGAATCTATCCATCTTCCACCTGAGCAGAGGTCTCATGTCAGAGCTGGCAGCTTTCAGTGTGTAACATCTGAACTCAAAAGCCATACTGGTTGAACCACATGTACGTGTGTGTGTGTATGTGTGTGTGCGATCTATCTTATCACAGCTTATCCCTGTCTAGTAGCTCCTGCAGTTCATTGCGGATGTCAAGAGGAGGCAGGTCATCTAGACACAGATCTTCCTGAGCTGGCATTTCCAGTGGTGGCAGCTGAGGGATTGCAATCTCCTTCCCCTTCCCTCTGCTTCCCCCTGCCTGTCCAACTCCAGTTCCCATAGGACCACCTGCTTGTGGGAGAACCCAGAGCTCAGAGCGCTCCACAAAGTCAGCTGCCTCCGAGTGCAGCCGCATGTTTTCCAATCGTAGCCGCTCGTTCTCGGCTCTAAGCCGCTGGTTTTCGTTTGTCAGGTCGTCAACCAGGAGCCGCAAGTTCTCGATGGTCGTCTGTTGTTCTTCCAGCCGTGTTTTGTCATCTTTGGTGGTCTTAGATCCAGAACACACTGGAGTCAAAATTTGGCTACCTCCAGTCTGCCGAGTCTGAAGCTGGTAGAGTAAGGTGTCGTACTCTCTCTCCCCAATTCCTCCAACCTCTGCAGCTGAGAGACCTGGAGAGACATAGGGCTGGGTGTTGCCTGTGGACAGAGTTTTGGCAAGGAACCCTGGCCCAGTAGGCTGCACTAGGCCAAGTCGTGTCTTAGTTGCCTCCCGCCGAGCTTCTCTCTTCCACCGTTCTTGGATCAGTCGCTGCTGTTTAATGTGACTGTCCCTCTGTAGCTCCACGGACAAACGAGCCTACAGATACAGAGTGTCAACACCAGCCATGGCACTAACACAACCACTCTTGTGATACAAGAGATACACAACTTAAAAACAAGAGATACACAACTTAAAAAAACCCAACAACAACAACAAAAAAACCAGCTCTCCAAGCCTCTGTAAACAGGCAGGGTTGGTGAATGAGTTCTAAATTTTCTACATTTTTTAAGATTTGTCCATTTTTTAAGATTACTACTTAAATAATGCGTGAAGTTTGCACAGCACAAAACAGGCAGCAAGAAGATGGAGTAAGAGTAGTGGTGCTGACAAAAATCCTCAGCATATTCATCCCTATGAACAGAAAGTGTCCCATACTTCATCAAAAATGAAGAGGGCCATGAAGACTATATGTTAATATAGTTTTTATTTACAGCTTCTTCATCATCATCTTCTTTTGGCTGGTCCCTTTAGGGGCCACCACAGCAGATCATCTGCCTCCATCTCACCCTGTCACACCAACCTTCTACAGGTCCTCTCTCACTATCCATGAAGCTTCTTTGTGGTCTTCCTCTTCCTACTGAGCTGTCCCTCTAACATACTCATTTCTAATCCTGTTCATCCTGGTCATTCCTAACGAAAAATCTTAGCATCTTCAAATCTGCCACCTCCAGCTCTGCCCCCTGTCTTTTTGTTAGTGCCACTGTCTCCAAACCATACATCATAGTAGGTCTAACTACCTTGTAAACCTTCCATTTCTGTCTTGCTGCTATCCTTCTGTTACAATTCACTCCAGACACTTGTCTCCACCCGCTCCACCCTGCCTACATTCTCTTCTTCACCTCTCTTGTGCACTGTCCATTGCTTTGGATGGTTGACCCCAGGTATCTAAAGTCATCCACCTTCACTCCCTCTGCTCCTTGCATCTTCACTTTTACACCTGTCTCCCTCTCATTCACATGCATGTATTCTGTCTTGCTTCTACTGATTTTCATTCCTCTTCACCTGCAAACATCATAGTCCATGGAGACGTCATCTGTCAACATGTCCATCACCAATGCAAACAAGAGCTAATCCCTGATGTAATCCTACCCCGACCCTGAACCCATCTATCACTCCTACCGCACACCTCACCACTGTCTCGCTGTCTTCATACTCCTGACTTCCTCATATAATGCTACAGTTCCTCTCTTGGCACCCTATCATATGCTTTCTCTAGATTCACAAAGACACAGTACAACTCCTTCTGACCTTCTCGATAGTTCTCCATCAACACTCTCAAAGCAAACATTGCATCTCTAGTGCCCTTTCTCATAATGCTGACAGCAGGGACCTGAAATTTATCATAATTCCAATTAGGAAGTGTATCTTTCCCCTAGAATTTTTTCTTTCATAATCAGGTGGGAAATTTTTTGTTTGTTTTTTTTTATTTGATGAATTGAAATTCCATTTCAATTCATCAAAACTGTTGCTCTATTTTTTAAACTTTTTTTTTTTTAACTCTTAAGGTCTCATGGCTGTTGCTTTGGGGTCTGGATGACCTGGAATATACTAGAGGTGGTATTAGAACTCTGTTTTAATCTCAGTCAGCATGAGTGCATGATAGAGAAAAGAAGTTTCATTCACCAATTGATCACACACATGCACTGAAAACTGAGTGTCTCACCTGCTCACACTCGGTTGCCTTCATTGCCTCAGTCAGAAAATCTGGTAGAGAGACAGTGAGACAGAGTGAGAGAGATGATCAACATGGGAGTCGATAACAATGCTAGAATACACACTTTCCAACACACAATACACTGCATGAAACATGCAGCTTAATAATATGGTCATCATAACAGTACAGGCCAGGGACACAGTATTTGTTGTGTTGGTTTTCTACTCCAGCACTGGACTGAAAATTTAGCAAGGAATGTGAGGTGAAGATGGTGCCTCATAGCTTTCATTTTGGGGGTATTTACATCTGTGCTTGGTGTTATGCGCTCCACATGAAGTGTGATCATGTTAGAATTCTTAATACAACGTGTTTTTAAACATGTAATCTCCAGGCTGATGTCAGAATAAATTCTGGAGAATTCACAGCAAGCAGATAGGTGTCATGTGTGTCCTGGTGTCCTGCACACGCTATGCCAACACCACACTAACCTTTAGGGATGTCACAATACCAGAAATTTAGTCTTTACTTACGTGATAGTCAGTACCCAATTCAATACCAAAACAAAGATTATCCCATGTACTTAAACATAGACTTCTTTATCCTTTATTAAAAAGCTGTTAAATCATTGACATGGTGGGGTTTTTTTATTTTAACATTATATTTGGTTGACAGGACAACAGGATAGATTGAAAAGTTAAGAGTGGTTGCTGAGTAGCCTTGAATTCTCTGAACAGATCTGGATGCCGGGCTTTTAGGTGCTTCACTAAATTCAAAGTATTTCCTCCCTTAGTCTGAAAAGCACAATACCATAATTTGCATATTGCCTCTTGTGAATCAGTTATCACCTGACTCCTACTGCCTTTCTTATCAATGAGTCAGGGTGGAGCTATCACAGCAGCTGCACTAGTCACCATCTTCCACGTAAAGTTTTTTTTTTGTGATTGTGGGAATGTAAGAATAGACTGGAACACTTACAGGCATATGCTGCTAAGATTTAAAAAAAAAAAAAAAAAAAAGCATGCAGCAGAAGCACAGAGGATGACTGTAGTGGACAGTATTTGCTATTTTTAACACTTGGTTTCATTTCAATACAAAGAATTTCTTTGTATGAGTGTTGTTTTTCCCCCAGGCAGGGTCTAAGCTAAATGACCACCAACAGCACAAACACAAACACTGCTCCCTAGCAGCAACAGACAGCTCTGCATAGCACCTACAGATGAGCAATGTACAACCATGCCAGGACCATATGAAAGGCCAAATTCAGACAATGGTCAAAGCTAGTTAACACTGCAAGGAGTTTGTATGTGAAAATGGCTGTAGTGTCAGAGAGACTACCTGCTGCTTTTCCATGGCAGGAGATGGCCTCTTCATATTTTCCAGCAGCTACCAAACGGTCAGCCTTTCTGCACTGCTGGTGAGCCTGAAGAGAGTAAATATGTACAAAAATTGTGCCAAAGACAAGAAGACAGGGAATGCGATGTGTTACAATAATGTTTAAGAGGTGATGGAATAAAACCATGGATAATATACGACGCAAAAATACCAAATAGAGACTGGCTTCTCTAATGTAAAAACTTTGTCATATGTGACAATGAACATTTACTCTATGAAAATGAACTCTGATGGTTTGAGACTGATGATCAAATGGAATATTTCTTTGAAGAGTTCACTTTAAGTCTTTAGAATCTATAATAGGGATTTTTTGTGATTTACTGCCTTTTTGTCTTGACATATTACTCTTGTCAATGTAGAATCTTCACCATCTGATTGGGTCCACTTGAACCAGGCTGTAAAAGGCAGTCAATCCCCATAGAAAGCATATTTACAACCTGGTTCAAAAACCATTTTGGACTCCATGCATAGTTTCCCTTCTCATAACAACTCTGAGTGGGGTGAATTTTTTTTTATAACGCCACCTAAGGTCACACCTGTAAGTCAGTTATCCACCTGGATGGATAACTGACAGATGTCCCAACACAGGCAGCTGAAGCCAGTCAGAGTTTGCTAGGCTGCATCTACTACTTCCAGTCATTAAACTAGACTTCTTCAGTGTGTGTCACATTATTGCCCTTTGGAGCATTTTTAATGGATTATCTCACTATTATTATGAGTTGCTCTGTGGTGCAGACCATCCCAGAAGGTTGTACTTCAGCTTTGGTTTGTGAAAGTCTATTATTAGTCTGTTACTTAGCACTAATTTGCAGATATGTGTTTGTGCACTGCATCCATCCATCATCCATGTAAGGTAACATTGCTCTAAAATATAATAATAATAATAATAATAATAATAATAATAATAATAGAATAAAAAAAACAACAACAACATAACAGCGGTCAAAACTCTGAAACTTCAAAATGTGGCTAAGTCTGTCTTTTATGCTGTCTATGATTATTACCCAGAAGCAACACTGTGTTGCAGCATGATGTTTCATGGTAACATGGCTGCACTCACAGTTTCCAGATCACAGTGTTTCAGTATTTGGCTTCAGAATTTTTTGAGGTGGACAGGGACACCATCTTAAGTGGTAAGAAGAAATGTGGAGGGACTGAACTGTTTGCTATTGAAAAGTGGTGCAATCCTACACATTACTGCGAAGGAACAATTCTGTGGCCTAAATATTGAACTGCTAGCTATGGGAATGCATCCATATTATTTGCCAAGGGAATTTTCTTCCATTTCTGTTGCTGTTTGAATTCAATTTGAATCAAAACACGACAAACTGTTTGGATTCCTTCATCAGCTGACAGTTCATCCAAATGACTGAAGGGCTATGGATAACAAATGGATAGCCTGGACTACCTCTGCACCACTTACTGGACATACAGTTAGACATTTTCTCTAACATCTGTTTCAGCTTCACTGCCACAATTTGTTAATTTCCTTATTGTATTATATTAAAGTCTTATTGTATTTATTTTATTATTTTGTATTTATTTTAATTAAGCTACGTTGTCTTTCGTGTTTTGTTTCCTGTGACAATAATTTCCCAACATTTGGGATAAATACAGTATATTTTACTTCATTAAAATGTTTAACTTAATTATTAAAGAGAATAACTGCACAAAATTGAAAGATAATAATTAGAGTTAGCTGTATATACATTTTGTTATTTGTTCTACCTCTGAGAAAAAAGAATTTGTATAAATTTTAATTTTTTTAATATGATGACGACAGCAATTCTTTAGTCTAACATTTAACAGACAGTATAGATGATAAAAAAAACAAAACAAATACAAATACAGATTCATGCTTACTGATGTTCTGCCATAATTAAGTGATCAACATCTCAAAATGACCTTAATGTTCTCTGACATGGAAAGAAATACTGGGGATTCATAGGGGCATAAGAAAAAGAAAGGTGAGTTTGAAAGAGGATTTACAGGCAGACAGGGCTCACTGAATGTTTCATGAGCCTGAAAATGATGTCAGTCATACACAGTACAGAGAAAATTTTGAGAACAATTCTTAATACACCAAAATCTGAAGAATTAAAAATAGATAAAAATAGATACTAGCAATCACAGGAAAAACTTACAAAATGCAATTTATGACAGTTCTGTATAGCAGTTGCATGTTGTTTTGACAGCTTTTACAGCTATCAAAACAGTACAAATTGTAGAAAATTGTTATTAAAATGACTTTACCACACCTGTGCCAACAGGATGTAACCAATTTATTTCACTGCTCTGGTCTGATCTTGTTCCACTCTTCTCCGATCAGACATACTACAGTTCCTAACTTCAGTATGTCTCTTAGCCATAACTTTATCCTTAATGATCTCCCAGAAGTTCTCAGTTGGGTTCAAACAGGAACTCTGTGCTAGGCATTTCATTATTTGAATGTTTTTAGCTTTATTTTGCTGTGTGACAAGGTGCACTGTCTTACATAAAAAAATACTATGGTACATGGTGTGTCTTGCATATCAAAAATCTGAATTAAATTCAGATTTAAAACCCTGTTATACCATAGATTTTGATGTACTGAATCATTTTTTTGTATATTTATGTACTTGAGTTCCTTCCTTAGTGTAATTTCTCAGCATTTTTTTTTTAATATATTTGATGAGTGATTCTATAAATGCAGTTTTAGACAAAAGCTGGCCATTGACATTAAAGTTAGCTTAGCTAATGCTTAAAAAAAACCTTCCAAAATAAGGTGCTTAGAAATGTTTGGCTCACAATAGGGGATGGAGGGGTATGCCTGGACACCAAAGTATAAAAGGGCTGACACATATTGTCTGATGCTAATTTAAATGACATTCAATAAAATTTTAAGCAGCACATTACAAGGATTGTGCTTCATTGTCTTTTTAAGACAAAGAGATGCCTTTTCCATGCCTTTTATATCATTACACCTTGAAGATGTATCGTTCTGGAAGACCATGGTCCCGCAAATGTGTCCATTTGCATACAAATTTCCGTTCGGATAATGAGCAGGGAGGGGTTTTCACCCACTGCAGACGTGCTCCTGTGAAGTCCTATAAAATCCTAACTGTGCATCACTGGACACAAATGGCCTATGCATCTGCCGAATGGTGACTGGTAGACAAGTGGGCCAAGTAGGAAAAGGGAACGACAGCAGAGTTCACCGGGAATGGGAGAGCAGCAAACAAAAGGTAAAAAAAAAAAAAAAATACAGTAACAAAAGCACAGACAGTGGCTGCAATGGACACTTTTCATGGTTTTTAACACTCGGTTTCACTTCAGCTCTTTGTATGTAATAACTTCGCTTTTCTCCATGTCTGATGGACCACTAACAGCACAAGCGTGGCCCGCAGACCAGTTGTAGCACATACTTTGTACACTCCTTCCATCTGACACCAGAACTCTCTGCAGGTAGACGGGCCTTCCCCGGACTGCCAGTGGACTGCAAACGTGCTACCCCACTGAACCATAAATTCTGCTTAAGTTTTACTAATGTTCACATGAACTGCTGCCATCTTGTTTTATTAAGTCGGGGTTGGTGGAGCTCCTCTGACTTTCCCAGCTGGAAATCCGACTTGAGAGGGTGTTCCAGTTGAAAATTCCACTTTCAGTGCTGAGTTACAGTAACCAGCAAAGGAGAATGTGTTAACTTTACTTGTTAATATGTATGAATGGTCTTTTGGTATTATGGTGCAGTCCATTTGAGTTTCCTGTCGGAATTTTCAACTGGAACACCCTCTCAAGTCGGATTTCCAGCTGGGAAAGTCAGAGGAGCTCCACCAACCCGACTTAATAAAACAAGATGGCAGCAGTGCATGTGAACATTAGTAAAACTTAAGCAGAATTTAATAAAAATAGTAGTCAGAACTTCCGACTGATCTGGAACGTGGCACAGAATAAGTCGGAAATTCCGAGTTCCCAGTCGGAGAACTTTTGTGGAATGCCCCCTGAACTCGGATTTCCCACTTGGAAAGTCGGAACAGAACAACATACCCCGAGTTAGCAATCCAAGATGGCGGCAGTGAACGTAAACAGAAGTAAAACTGTAAACTTTTAATCTGTCCTGTCACTGTTGTGTATTTGTGCCTTACTAAATAAGCCATTCACAAAGCACTGACCAGGCTCTGTTCATAAACGTACTGCAGCGGTGTTGTTTTGGGTTTGTTTTTGGGGGGGAGGGGGCATTTCGCCGTATTGCTAGTGATGCATGAACGGCTCTACTAAGGAGCAAAACAAATCCTGTTTTTCAGACTTTACTACTGGAATGCGCTCCACTCGGGAGTAACGTCATTCCCAGCTCTGATACATTCTTCCGAGGAAAACGGAACGCAGCACAACACGAGCAAAGCTAACAACAAAGCGGCTAGCCGCTAACTCTGTGGGAGCTCCTAGCGACTGTAATGATAGCCTCTTATTGCAACATCAAACTTACAAGGTTCAGCGGGCTGTCCACAACCTCCATGAAGTCGAGTCTTCGATGGTTTACACTACATGAAACGTACCTCTGTCCCTCACAGACTGTCATTCGCACTGAAATTAAAAAGCTTGAATAAAATAATACAAGAAAATTACTGTAAGGGAAGCACAACCAGAGCCGCGTCGTGACGTCACAGCTGAGCGGCACTAGCTCCGGCTACCTTGCGTTTTGGTTGGTCGGTTGTTCTGCTGAGTCGGGTTCGTCTTCTTCTTTTAATGATTTTAATGGCGGTTGGCAAATCAGCTTACAGGTGCACTACCGTCACCACTGCACTGGAGTGTGGGAAAGAGATTAGCAGGGGGAAAAAACTATACTTTCCCCATCAATCCTGTAATTCGAAGATAAATAAATAAAAGATTGCGTACTGTCTGTAGTGCTGTCCCTAACACCCCCTGGTGTAAAATTCTGATTGCCGTCCTTAAATTAAGCCACTAAATCACCTCTCTCTCCCTCATGCTTATTACATGTTCAACAGTTTCTGCTGTATTACAGTAGTCTTGTTGGGTGTTAGTCTATTCTGTGGAGTGTATGGGTCCTGTATGTCCTATTCTCAATCGAGTAATTATCTCTTCCTTTGGGTTCCTGTCCCGGATTCTGTTCAAACCTACTTACTTTTGGATACTGTGTAGATGTCTTCCTGTGTCAACTGTGTCCCAATATTCTTGTCAAATCTTCTGCATGATTCCTAATGATATTTGATATTATTATCATTATTATTAATGATATTAACCTCTGCTTTGCATAACAGTACTTCTGTGTTACTTTTCTGTAATTTTAATGAATTTTTGCTGACAAGTCCACCTTTATATTCCCTTCAACCCATACGTGTGCAGGCACCCAAAAGAATGACATCTCTAAACCTCTGTTATGAAATTCCAAAAGCATGTGAAACATGTAATAAATAATATCCTGTCTACATGATGATTTCCCAGACTTAATACTTAAAAGTGCTGATAAGCTTTCAGAAGCTATGATGAAACTTTGGTTTGGTTATTTTCTTTCACCCAATTTAGTGCAAACATTATTCCCATTAATTCTACTGTATATACTGACAGATGATTTGTTGTTCTCTTCCTCACTGCTACTTCAAATTGATGGATGTAAAAAGAAGCACCTGTGCGCCAAGTCTCTGGGTCTTTTGACCCATCTGTGAATATGAATATTTTGCATTGATGTTGATCTATATAGTCCTGTACTATTATCCTTTCTGATATTCTTTTTTTTCTTTCAACGTCTTCCACAGACTTGTATCAACAGATGGCATAATGAATCTCCAGGGACAGTGACACGGTCAGATTTATTTTTAAGCGTGTCAAACCTGCATTTTGCATCCTTGTCTGTCCTATCCACCTAAAAAATATATTAATTGGTTTGAGATATTCCCAGCATTCCTGTAAAATACTCTTTGCAGGATTAGCTCTACTCTGGCCTTGTATGTTCACCCAATATGTCAGCATGAGTTTAACTCTCCTAATTCTCAGGGGCATTTCTTCCATTTCCACTTGCATTTCAGACATTGGTGATGTTTTGAATGTTCTGCTGGAGTTCTTCATAGAGCCTGTGACTGTTCAACATCAAGCTTCTTGAGGTGGATTTCTGCTGAAGGCATATACTGTAAGTAATACATCCATAATCTAGTCTTGTTCTCATGAGAGCCCAGTAAATGTTTAGTGCAGGTGTCCTGCTTGTTCCATATTCTCATCCTGACAGGCATCGCAATGCATTATTAATCTTTTTATACTTGTCTTTGTTAATAATGTTCACACCAGGTTAGCTTTTCATCAAACAACATTTGTAGAAATCTCACCACATGCACCCATTGAAGTGTCTCTCCATATCAATTCATGGGTACTGATTTAAGGCATTTTGAAAAACACATGACTTGTGATTCTTTAGTTGATAGTTTAAATCCCCACTTATTTGCCCATTCTTCCACTTTCCTTACTGCAGTGATTTTGGCCCCTTATCCAAAGTACCACATCATCAGCATAAAGTTTTCCTATGTTTTGCTCAATCTGTTCAAAAATATCATCAATCATTATATTAAAAAATATAAGACTGCATACACTACCTTGTGGAATAACATTATCAACTACATGTGTACCTGAACAATCTGCACCTACCTTTACTTCTATTGTCCTACCAAACAGAAAGTCTAATACACAGTTTTACAATTTGCCATTTATTGCTAGTTTTCCGAGTTTGATGAGGAGCCCCTTTTTCCATAACATGTTATATGTTTTCTTTACATCATAGAAAAGAGCAATCACAATTTCCTTATTTGTTTGAGCTTTCTTGATTTCTGATTCCAAACATAATACATTATTCATCGTCCCCTTCCTTTACGAAATTCACTCTGATATCCAGAGAAAAGATTGTTACTTTAAAGAGTGGGTTAGTCTCTCTGTTATCATCCACAACATGGTCTTCCCTAACTGAGGTGTAATGTGATGGGTCTTTAACTGGCTTTATTATTTGCACTATAACTGCTTGCTTCCAGATTGATGGGATTGTGCCTTTATCCCATATAATATGAAACAATTGTAGCATCACTTCAAGTGTACTAAAGTTGTGTATCTTTACGAATGTCTTTACTAAAAGTTCTGCCTTTTCTTTATTATCAGTTGCATTTATATCATTACTGCAGAACACTGGTATTTCAGCATTACTCTTTATGCCATTCATTCTCCTAATCATTCCCCATACATCCAATAAACATGTTTCTGTCCTGGTTTTATTACAGTATTGCATCCAGTACATTGGTTTTGCTGATCTGATTGTTTTCCGAACCACTGCTTGTGCTCTTTTGTAGTAAGCCAATGTTTCTAACGTATGGTGAGTTTTAAGTTGCCTACATGCTGTTTTCCTTCTTTTAATGGCTTTTTTCGAACCTTATCATCCCAACATGGTGTGTTTTTCACATGGTGCAGTCTTTCCATGTTTGCGTCCTGTACTTTTTGAAATTGTTTCCTACACTGACTGTATAATGGCTGTTTTTTTATTTATTTCCTCCACATCTGTTAAATGCTTGTTTAATAACCCTGTACACCTAGTTTCACTTAGCGTTTGGAATGCATTCCAGTCTGTTTTATCTACTTTCCATCTGGTGTCTTCATTTCTCGCTCCTGGTGCATCTTCAGTCCAATCCTGGTACCTATTGGATAGTGATCACTGCCACCTGACCAGTTTAAAACTTCCCAGGTACTAACAACTGCTAACACAGCTGATGTGAGCTTTAAAGAAATAACACTTTCTGTGTCTTGTGAACTATCATATCTTGTGCCCTTTCCATCATTAATACACACCAAATAATTATCATTTATGAACTTTTTTACTATCAATCTATTCACATCTGTGCTATGACACCCAATTTTAATGTACACAGCACACTGCACCACTTTCCCCTTTGATGGGCCCACCTATATCATTCAAGTGTTTTCCAAGTATTTTAATATTAACTATTGTCACACTATCTTTATCTGTCCGTACCTTGATTACAGTTGATTCATGTTCTTTCCCTATTGTGACAACATTCTACCCAATCCCATTCTTCACAAATGTTGCTACACCTCCACCTTTCCTAGTCTCCCTATCATTCCTGATGGCTGTATATCCATATATAACATACTGTAGGCTGTAGATTCAACCATATTTCTTGAATACATATTAAATGAGGCTTTTCTAACAATTTTGAGACAATTTGTAAAATTCTTGTTCATTAGCTACAAGGCTTCTTGCATTCCACTGTAAAATAGCTAATACCATGAAGAAGAAGAAGAAGAAGAAGAAGAATAACTTTATTGATCCCAAAGGGAAATTCAGGAGAGGGAAACTTGATTGAAGTCTCCTGATATTATGAAGAGTGCCTCTGGATGTTTAGTCTGTATCCTAGCAACAGTTTCATGGAGAACTTCACATGGAGCTTCAGCCAGAGCCGTTGAATGGAAGAGTCACGTCATCTCTGGTCCATAGAGATGCAGCAGCACAGAAGTTTGAGATACATTTTTAAAAGGTAAGAAGTTAAAAAAACAAGTCAGTAGGTTATCAGCACACATAGATTACATTTTAATTTGTATCTGAAAACATGTTAGTGGGTCAATCACCAGTGACTTAGTAGATTTGGGGATTATTAACAGATGATCAGGTTAAGGTAATACTGTTAGCAAACACATAGTACTACCCAGTAAGACCTAATTGATTGCAAATTATGTTTCCTTAATGTTATTTTATCCAACACTGTGAATCACTCATTTGCTCATTTGATGGTGTTGAATGTTAGCGACATTATGGGATGTAGTTGTTCAGCCTGTTTAAACAAGTGTATCTACTGGGAGTCTGATAACATTAACACTGCACTATGTTCAGGGAAAGGCTTTTCTCTGATAGATGGCTATAAATATAGATTCAGAGCATATTTGTGATTGAGAGTGAAAAGACAGCAGATAGTGTTTTTAGGCTTTGTGAGTCTGACTGTTACCCTCTGTATTTGGTTGCTTCTCAGCTGATAGTAAAAGCAGAGTGAAGGTGATGGACCCAAATAAGACTGAAAATACAATAAAGCTCAAAATATGCCACCAACTTTGAAAAATAAATCACAGGATAAATGTTTAAAGTTTTATATAAATTCATACAACACCAAGTATAATATGACAGTATTAGTGTAAATTATTTATATAAATTCATAGTAACTGATGACACTTGGCACACGTTAACTTCAAAAAGTATTTAATTTCTAGAACTTAAATTGGGCAATAAAACCCACACCTCATTTTCTCATTCATTTACCTGTCCAAGCCTACACAGGTGTGTCTAACATTTCTCTCTCTCTCTGTCAGCACCATGGTGAGACCACAGGAGG
>VUQS01066260.1:0-23628 GCA_015108495.1 Heterochromis multidens | reverse complement strand
CCCCGGCACAAACAGAGTAATATAGTGTACGCTGTTAAGTGCCAGGAGGATTGCCGTGACTTATACATTGGGGAAACCAAACAACCTTTGGCTAAGCGGATGGCACAACACAGAAGAGCTACCTCGTCAGGCCAGGACTCCGCAGTCTATTCACACTTACAGGCCAGTGGCCACTCTTTCAGTGATGAGGATGTACACATCCTGGACAGGGAGGAACGCTGGTTTGAACGGGGAGTCAAGGAGGCCATTTACGTGAAAAGGGAAAGACCATCTCTGAACCGAGGAGGGGGCCTAAGGGTACATCTGTCACCATCTTACAATGCTGTGATTGCAGCCATTCCCCAATCTCTGTGAATGGTACTCATGGCCATTGATCAATGGTCATGACAATTTGCATACTAATGATCATGAAACTGACCTTTTACCTGGATTATTGAGCATACATCAAGCGATAGTAATGTTTTTACTTTATACCCACTGACATTCCAGGTTCAGCACATATAGAGCTGATCTATCTGCAACAATTAATCAAAGGAACATTGTATCATTCAAAGGGGATGATGTATGCACCTGTGAGCTGTATAAGGCACATATGCATAAGCATTTGTAAGTGTCAGGTCTCACTGTATGGCTGACGGGAAAGGATCCAAATGCATGACTCAGAGGACAAGGCATAAAACTCAAACAGTTTTATTGTGGAGGCCTTGCAACAAATACAAACAAAACAGAAAGCCAGGAACAAAAAACACTGGCAACACCAAACCTTACAGACAAGCAGAATCATAACAGCAAAACACAAGGAACAAAACTCACAGGTTTGAGGGAGATTGCGACAATGACCAGAGAGAGGCAGACAATATATACACAGAGGGAATTAGGGCAGAGTGGACACACCTGGTGAACACACCTGAACAGAATCATCCTGATGAGACAGGGGAAGCAAAACTGAACATGACACACACACACACACACACACACACACGACAAGAGTCCTACAAAATAAAACAGGAAGTAAACTCACAGGGACACAGACTAAGACACGAGAACTAAAGGTAAACAAACATGAGATACAGAACACAGAGGCAAGGTCAGGACAGACAGGGAACTAACATAATGAAACTAAGAACCAAGAACTAGATATACAAATAACAACACTATGAGGTTCCTGGAAAACCCAAACTCAAGATTAATACAGAACCAAAACCACAAATACTCAATACAAAAACCAAACAGTAAGTCCAAACAAACTCAAAAACCTGGGCCAAAGACCCAGGACCATGACAGTAAATGTAATTCTGATAGTAATATAGCATCAATAAACAACTACATGGTGCTACATAAGCAGTCATTAAGACATATCAGGACTAAATGCTGGCCATGGAAGTGTTTGGCTATGCTCCTGATCCAGAAAGGCCTGAACTACTCTGGCAGGGTGGGGATGGGGCATTATTGTGTGGAAAGAGCCGTGGGGCAGGGTGCTGCCGCAAGAATGGCACAAGTACAGGTTGGAGAACCTCATCTCAGTACCTCTGTCCAGTCAGATTTCCACCAAGAGCAACCAGATTAGAGATGATGTTCTCATGGACATCCAAGGATGCAGCAACAGCTCGGACACATATTAAGCATCCAGCACGCCAATAGCCCGGCCTTAGTCAACTTCAGTCAGTTGTGGCAGGTGCGAGAGCTTACTTGGAGGGCTGAAGAAGATTTCCTGGGGGTAGCAGTAGTTTGTCTTTCCGTAGGAGCAGAGGACATCAGAGGGTGAGCAGGCAGGTGAGTTGGTGAGGTGAGTGTTATGAGAGAAGCTTGCAGGAGAAACGGACCAACTCAACGGAAGCAGGTAGGAGATTCTGGTGCTTAATCCACTCCTCAGCCGGGGAGAATGACACTGGAAGCAGGGAGACATAGGAATAAGCACAAGTAGTAAACTAGCTTGCAGGAGAAGCATAAGAAAGCCTGACTATCACACAAAGGAGGCAGACAATCTGGCAGAGACTGGGTGCTTGAGCTGGTCTTTAAATGCAGGTCATTAATGAGGCTGATGAGAAGCAGGTGGTCAGGCCGGGGTGTGGAAATCTCTGCTCAGCTCCTCCTGGATTCAAGGAGAGTTAGAGACTCCAAAGACAAACCAGTACAGGACTATGACAAAAGCATCATTGCTTTATTAATTCACTGTTGTCTTTAAGATAGCAAATAGCTACAAAAAAGACTTTCCAAAACAAATGGATAAATTCAGTACTCAGGTGGTGCATAAAATACCATGAAGCTAAAATAGAGCACCAGATTGCAGTGACACACCTGGTAATCAGGGCATATTTAAAGAGCAGCTAGCAGTAGCTCAGAGCACTTGGAAGAGAAGCTGCAGTAAGAGCTGACACAAATCAAAGTAATTAAATTAAGAATGAGGTTTTTAACAGTTTGTGCTTTTCCAGTGTTTCACTCGACAACAGCCTAACTGTGCCTAAAATTAGCAGGTTTGTTCCTGGAAGTGATCCCAACTCTGTGTGAGAGAAGTTGTTACAGTGACAGAAACGTGAATACTGTTAGTCACTACGTACAGTCATCAAGTTTGTAGATAAGCTGTGACAGCACTAAAGTACTTACTCAGATCTATGGTAACCCTGAGTGTTTTGGCACTGAACAGTTTACTCTTTCTTATATGTATTTTTAACATAACATCATTTTTGCATTCTTAATTTCAGGGTTATTGTTAATACCGGTGCATCGTGGCCTCGATCTAAAAGGATGAAATGTGACTTTTGGTAACTGCCTTTTTAAATGCTTGCTTGTTAGTAGGTAATCATGGATGGTAAGTAAAGTGAAGTCAAGACTTCTAAAAAGTGTGCAGTCAGTGCCAAACCAGCTGCTGTTAGAGAGCGAGTACTCAAACTGCCTGCTTGGTAAACAACAATGTGTTAATGTGTTTTCTATTACAAAGAAGATGCAACATGTGGGAGTACAAGAGTTTTTAAAGGCTTTCTTTTCTTTTGGGATCATCTTTGAAAGAGTGTGCTATTGTTAACCAAGACTAGACTCTGAAGATTGACAAGCCTATTCTCATAGCTCTGCCTAGCTAGTGACATTTAGCCTGCCACCATCTTGGGCTCATGGGAAATGGTTGAAAAGAACGGTATTAAATAGCTTTTTAAATGTTGGTGATTGCTCTCCAGACAAATTGAATTAAGCACATGACATAAAGTATTCTGTGTATGGAATTTTAGAACTGCTCATATTTTTGATTCTTTGTGGTTTATTAGGTTTTCTTACGTCTCAGTACAATCTGAAAATTCCAGTTTTATTTGGAATCGCTACTGAGTCTACTTCCTCAGTTGAGGGTGAAAACTGTCCTCTAAAGGAGAATAAAATCATTTGCGTGGGGTACTCATATGGCTGTTTTATAGCACTACAAGCTGCCACACTGTACTGACAGGGGAGGGCTGCTATACTGAGGCCCACACATGAACATGAACATACTGGATTCAGACATGAACAGACCAGTGTGAGCATGTGAGGATGCGTGCTGTGCTGCTCCCTGTAGTCAACCTCACTCGCTCCTCATCACCCTGACAGCTACAAGCCCCCAAGAGGGCAATGTTTCAATCTGTCAGCTCCCATGTCTCAGCTCTTTATTGAACGCCGTTTGTTATCACAGTCAATTCTCAGTAATGTGTCGGGTTGTTAGAAGGAAATTGAGTTGTAATCCTGGCAATGATTTGATGTTTGTGTGGCACTTTGTGTGTTTGCGATTAACTTCTCTTCCTGCAGGAACAAAATGAAGAAGCAAATTGCACATGTCTGGTGTATGTCCTGCTGTCACTGTGGTAATAAAGGTGTGGTACATGATCTCACTGGATTATATTTTCTCTGTAATCTGTGACTGAACACAACTGTTTAGTTCAGAATGTATTAAGAAACCTGAACCCTGACCTTTTAGTTAGTTGACATGCGTAGTGACCACTGGAATTAAAGTTGATTTAGATAATGCTTCTAGAAGGACTTTACTAACTTTTTAGGCATTTTCACACGTGTATTCTACAGTTGCCCAACAGCTACTGCTTCAGACATATTCTCACCATACAGTGCACACAAACGACTCCATGGCCCTGGGAATCTGTTACTCTGTGACTCTTTTACCGTTTCACCCCATGATTCATACCGATTTGGACTCTTTTATGCTTTTGCTCTGTGATTCTGTTACTCTGCTACACTGTACAGATACTAAATACATAACAGATACTTTAAGCATCACAGGTAGAACCTTATTTTAGCACTTTCATGTGCACAGTTGTAATATAAATCTTGTATGGTTGTTTGGTGCATTGTGGTGTAGTAAACAAGTCTGTGCAGTCACATAAAATTGATGGGCACACAGACATCTGCATGGAGTCTTGCATTCTTCTGAAGGTGAAATTTGCTTCATGGAGAACCTTAGGAAACTTTAACAATTGGTGTAAAGCTTTGAGGGATGTTTATATCCATAACGTTGTAGTGACTCCTAATCCATATACTGTACATATTGAGAATATCCTGTTAGAGGATAGAGAGGGCAAACATGTACAAGACGTCTTCAAGTTTACAGTTAAACAGTAGCATCATGGTGTTAGTCAAACAACCCTGGGTGTTACACACATTTCTGGTGTAACACACATTTAAATATGTCTTAGTCATTGAGTGTATATAAGAGATGGATATAGCTGCTGTGACTGATTGAAATCTGGATGAGAGGGTGGAGTTCTAAGTTATCAGCTAATGCCAGCAAGCTTAGCAAACTGCATTCATAAACAGTGCTGGTGCATTGCACACACACATCTGATTAGTACAAGTTGCAGGCTAATAAAATGCACCAAATTTGAAGTACACCCTTCTTTGATGGCCACACAGCAGGCCATATTACTTGTCAGATGATTCCTTTAAAATTGTCTAAAAGTCACCAACACCAGAAACGCAAACTCCAATTCAAGGCTCAAAGGTGAGGTGAGGCCTAGCTGACAGTGTTCAGTTATAGCTGCCTGTGTCAGCACACCAGTCAAAGCAGCCACGCCACTACCTTTAAGCCTTACCAGAATCCATGTCGATGAGTTGCCCTTCATAACTGTATGGTGGGTGGAAACTAGCAATAAAGGGCAAAACTGCTTTTGTACCAGGCTGTAAACACGTTCTTTAATGCTGTAAAGTTGGGCATTTTAACATGGTAGAACCAGAGGTTGCTGACTGTGGTCAGGCTATGTGTCTAGGTAGCCCAGGTTAGATTCTAATAGTTTCTGAACTTCTCAACACTGTATTTGCTAGCAAAGAAGAGAGAGGCTGTGTTCATGCATTATTACAATGATATCTCTCAACCCTCCAATTCCGAGGTGATCCAGATAGTAAAAGTTAGTTACAGTCTTAAAACCAGAGATCTCAAGATTCAGATCTTAAAAGGTGATACGAACATACAGCAGCACATACGTGCAGTACACTACGTTTTTGTTGTGAGTCTAGAGTGCTGTCCTTTGTAATGCCAACACTGCTGCTGTTTGAAAGAGGGTCAGCGATGGACACCCTTAAAACACAAACTGAAACTGTTTATATTTAGAATCTCCTCTGTGAGTGTGTTCTGGGCCAATTGTTCCTTCAGTTCCTTCTCTTATTCACATTCATCTTAAATTATTCATGTCTATTAAAACATTTTGCAGAAGTTCCTCTATTTCACTTGCAATGCAATTGTGCAACAGCAATGTACATAGAGTATATTGTGCAAACTGAAATGTATTTATTATCCATACTGACTTGATGTTGTCACTTTCCTTACTTGAAATCCACTTAATATGCTATTTAGGACTCAAATATGAACTCATGGAAGACTTTGTCATGCTGTTATACTTACCATGGACCATTTAGTATTGCAATACTTTGATGCTTCAGTCTCAGCCAGTCTTTCCTTTTGTTGCAGAAACCTGTTAGACATGGACACCTTCTCCAAGTCAGATCCAGGTAACTGCCTCCTCTGTCACACTGATTATTTTAATCAAATACATCATTCATTTTTGTAATTCTCCTCTGATGTGATTTCACATTCTCTGATGCCTTTTAAACTGGGCAACATATTACTCAAAATGGAAATGTACCATCTCATGCAGTGTTTATTAAATCACTACCTCATGCATGTTAATTGCACACTCAAAGCATCAGTGAGCAGTAATATAGTGAGTGCCTCCCACGGCGCTTACACACACAGAGCAGCTGCTGACTGAATGAAAAGCTGTGTCTCGGGGATCAAATGGCAAGGACTCTCAATTCAGTTGGTCCCCAATTAGGGTGACTAATCGCTGGAGCCTGATTGACACTTTTTGCTGGCCACACACAATGTATTACAGTAACTTTTAGGAAGAGCAGCAGTGAGCTGCATCTTAGTGCAACCTTAGAAAGAAAAGAAGAAAGGGCAGCAAAAAAAGGACAGGGCAAATGATTCAGAGAAAGCACATTTTAAGAAATGCCAAAAGATAATTAAAAATGACTACTGTCAAGAAAGGCTTCAGCTTACCTGGCAAATTTGTATTGGGGAACAACACAATAGAACTCTGCAGAGTCATAATTCATTGTCCTCTGGGTGACAAAGGAAAAATTTAAACCTTTGACCACTACAGGGAGGGGTTCTGGTGGCTCTGTTATTCTGTAGGGGCATTTTGCTAGTGTGGCTTGGGTCCCAGCAAATCTGTTCAGGTGGTTCACCCAACACCTTAGTAATGTTTGTCCACAGTATCTGTCAGTGCACGTTTCCCATTCATTGTGTAGCTGTTACGTTTCCAGACACGAGGTCGCTCACTCCTCATTTGTATAAAGTTGAGGTCTAGGCCAGTGGTTACCAAATGTTGTGCCACTGGATTTTCCAGGAACCACACATTGTTAAGTTACAGTATCAGTACTTTGTATGCACTCATATGGAAGCCAATTTTATACTCGAGCAAAATCCTTTTAATAAAATATTCTGTCAAGGGGAACCCCTCTCTGCACATATATTACTTGATGGTGGGAAGTTGACAGTGTGACACATCAAAGACCCTGATTGTCAGCATTGAGGTTAACAAAGGGGAAAACTGCTCCCTTTCTAGAGTGGAACATACCAAAACTGCAGACAGCCCACCGCCTGAGGAGTTAAAAAAACTCAGTAGACAGTATTGTGAGTTACCTCACTTCAAAGCTTCATACTGTAGCTTCAGCTGGACCTGGAATGTCAGCAGCCCCAGGCCCATGTGTGCAGGGTGCGATTTGCCAGGTGGGATCTACATGATCCTGGATCTGCTCAATTATTTTTACAGATTTTACACGAGTATACAAAAAATCCTAGAAATATTATTGTAAAGGAATTATTGTTCCTATTGTAAATATTGTGTAAAACGCATGCCTGATCATCTACATCAGAATTCCCCATCAACCTATGTTAAGTTGTTGAATTGCATTTATGCACTAGGGTTGCTTTCTGGGACATCCTGACAGAAACCTGGAGAGACCTGGCCCATTGGCACACCTAGCAGAATAGTGCTAAGCAAAAAGGGGATTTAATGCTGACATGCTCTCCATAGTTGGCACTGATGTCTTTGCTTGTAGATCAGAATCCCCTGAAACATTAGGACAACAGCTTTTGAGTTTTATTATAACAGATGGTTGATGCTCATAAACTACCACACTATAGCAGTACTTATGAGTGTGAAAACATGGATTAATTAATGGTTAAAATAGCATTTTCCTTTGTAATGTAATGTTTACTTGGATCAGTTTTCTCTGCAAGAGGAAAACATTAGTGAAAATATTGGGCATATTAATCAATTTAGTTTTAAAATAGAGATTAAAATATTGTAAATGCAGTGGTTATATGTTTACATTCTGAACTTGTTTAGTTGAAGTAATAATAATTATTCTATAAACATGATACTGACAGCAGTACTAAAAAATACAACCTCAATTCAGAGAAAGTTGGGACACTGTAAAATGTAAATAAAAACAGATTTCAATGGTTTGCAGATCTCATAAACTCAGATTTTATTAACAATAAAACATAGAAAACATGTCACATGTTTAAACTGAGACATTTTATTATTTTGTGAGAAAAAAAAAGCTCATTTTGAATTTTAATGTCAGCGACATGTCTCCACCAAAATGCCAATCTGGAAAAAAACTGCGTCTACAAATTGTGGAACAATTTCAGAATAATGTTCCTCAACATAAAGTCATGAAGCTTTGAATGTCTCATCATCTACAGTATGTAATATCAAAAGATTCCACAAATCTGGAAAAATCGCTCTGCACAACGGACAAGGCCCAAACTCAGTACTGGATGCCCATGATATTCGGGCCCTCAGGAGGCACTGCATTAAAAACAGGCATGATCCTGTTACAGAAGTCAGTGCATGGGCTCAGGAACACTTCTAGAAATCACTGTCTGAGAACACAGTTCACTGTGCCATCCACAAATGCAGGTTAAAGTTCTATCATGCAAAGAAAAAAACATATGTTACCATGATCCAGAAACACTGCCATCCACTCTGGGCTTAAGCTCATTTACATGTCAGCAGCATTACTTAATAGTAGAAGAGTCTGGGTGCTGAACTGGCCTGTCTGCAGTCAAGACCTTTCACCAAATGAAACACTTGGTGCACCATAAAACAAAAAATATAACAAAGAAGATCCAGGACCCAGGAAAACATTTCTCTCCCAAAAGTCCAGCAACTGCTATCCTCAGTTCTCAGATGCAACTGAATTGCAAGTGTGGTGCTAGATCCAAACTGGCTGTCCAATGTACCTTTAAATGACGTAATTAAAAGAACTGTTGACATGTCAGATGACAGAGGCTATTTTCCACAGAAAATACAAATGTGCTGTAGAAACTCATTAAAAACTTCTGGGTGTGGACAGCATAAGCGTGGTGTTCATCCAGTCAGGAGCAGCTCAATGTTTGCACAGTTGTACAAGGCTACAGGAGAGTACCGCCTCTAGTGGCTCACTTGTCAAGCGTCCAGTGCTGGGAAGAAGGGTGATTCCTCATGTTCAAAAATAACCCTATGGATATGTACCATAAGACACTTGTTGACTCGACATCCCTATTTAAGACTGAAAATGGTCATGTTGTAGCCAATGTAGATGCATTTACAGTAGCTTGTAGCTGGATTGGCCCAAAACAAAGTTTATGAATTCAGCATCAACAAATTTGTGCAAAATAGTTGACAAGTGATGGTTCAAAGCATGTATGTATGCGTGTTTGTGTGCAATACTACACTTCAAGGTGCTCATGCCTGTCATCAATAGGTCCGTGCATGTCTGCAAACCTATGGTCGCTGGGTTGTTTGATAGTATGTGTAAGTGCTGGTGGGTCGTGTATTCCACAGTGACTGCATTTCTCTGTAACATGGATGAAGAAGGATCAGATCTCAGTGTCAAAGCGCACACAGAGCTATCACCAAAAGAAAATAAATTCTTTTTGAACATTACTCTACAACCTGACAATGCTGCTGAGCTTTGGCTGTTTTTTTTGCTTGACACAACAAAACCATCAAGTCAAATGAAAACGGGCATGAAACAAGTGCTTTCTAACTTTATCCCACTCAAGTTCAGGTGGTACAGTATGTGTACTGTATGCTGTTGTGTCACACAGTCAGATCTGCAGAGGGAATTTTTTTGAAGGCTTATATCACAAAAACCTTTTCAGCACAGAAAGCATTGTGATGCAAGGCTCTCTCAGAGGGAAAGTGACTGGAAAATTAATGCTAAGAGAGGAAGCAAAGGGTTTATGAGTGTTAAACAAGATACAGCACCTCAGGTGTACCCTAAGCCACTGGATCCTAAATATGTACCTTGAAGTGAAAAAAGTGAAAATGAATTGATTCCATTTACTGTATCAAAATTTTATATGCAATCACTTCCCCTCAAAAAAAAATCTTTAAAGATTTTTGTCAAAGAGAAACTCAGACCAATGTGCAAGTGTTTGGTGGTGGAAATTATTAGACTGTGACTAATCAAAGGGCATGACTGACAAGAAGGCTTGACCGGAGAGGCATGAACATACTTGCCCTTCTACACAAGAGTGCTCAATCAGAACCAGAGGCAACAATACTGTTTGTTGAATAGTGTTAAAGTGTCTAGTAATGCTATGGAGACATGGTATATGCTAGTGGAGTGGAAAAACTCTTGCAAGGTCTATTTGCTGCAAGTGGTCTGTCAAACGCGCCTTCATCATACAATACAGTGAAAAGAAGGACTGATGACTTATGAACACAAGTTTGCATACATTAGAAAACTATAGCAGAGCACATAGTCAAGTGTTAGACTAACTTTGATGACATCATGCAATATCTGTCTATTCTGCTCCTCCTGTCTGACCAGCTTTGTCAGCCATTACATGTTCTTCACGTCTTTGCTCTCCTTGAATGTGTGCTCTTTTCTCTCACTTCCATTCCTTCTCTGATTGTTTCTAGTTTTAATTAACTGTTACGATTTTAACTCCGCCAACAAAAACGAGACTTTACTGCCTTTTCTACCTTATATGACTACTTTTACTATTTCCATACTAGTTTACTTTGTTGCCTTTTGTACTAATAAAAGGCAAATACAAAATATTATAACAGTTTATGTTTATTCTAAATTGTATATAGATGGTATGTTTTCTTTCTGTTAGGGCGTGAATTGAAATCATGAATCTCAAACATCAATAAAACAGTTCTGACCATTCAGAAAATATGCTTTGAGAAAAAAGTAGAAGACTGCCATTCCAAAGTGCTCCAGCAGCATTACACCTATGGCCTCAAGTTTTAAAAACAACTACTCTGGGCTACCAGATTTAAACCCACTTACTGGACTGCACTTTAAATTTTCACCTGTTTAATGTTATTTTCTACGTGCTTTAAAAGCAGACAGGAATCAGATTCAGGAGTCAATGTTTTACCTTTACTTGAATTGTCAAGAACAAAACAGGCAAAAAGGTGATGCAGACAGCAAGGCTGCACTGTGCAACAGCTGATTAGGAAATTAATTTCAAAGGCTAGGAAAGAGAAAAGAAATCAAGTGAGAACTGGCTGGAAAGTTGCAGCATGTAAGATAATCTGACAGAGACCAACAGGAGCCTTGGGGTCAAAAACTGCAGTCAACACATTTCTTAATATCATCTTTTTATTGTCAGCTGCATTGAAGAGTTCTGGCTGGTGACTCATCAGATCCGGGGAGGACAGGGGGAAAAACAACCTGGCTTATTAGATTTCCAAAAAAAAAAAAAAACAGTCACTACTCTCTGTTGATTGGATTGAACCAATGTGTCATCAGTGGTTTTTCAATCTAACACGGGTTGAAGCAGCATAGAATTATTATTAAAAACAAAGAAAATTTAAAGTGTGTTATTAGGTTTTCTTCCTGTGAGAGTTCCACTCACTTCTGTTGTTGAATCCAAGAGTAAAATAATTAATTTTAGTTTAATTCAGTTTTATTTATACAGTGCCACTTCACAACCTCAAAGCACTTTATATTGTAAGGCAAGGACCCTACAGTATTAGAGGGAAAACCCCAACAATCCGATGAGCCCCTATGAGCAAGCACTTGGTGACAATGGGAAGGAAGAACTCCCTTTTAACAGGACGAGACCTCTAGTGGAACCAGGCTCAGGGAGGAGCAGCCATCTGCTGTGACTGGTTGGGGGTTGAGGAGAAAGAGAAAATGAAAAATAAGAGCATAGCGAGACAAGGACAAAACACAAACTATAGGTGAGAGAAGGCAAAATGTAATGAAACGCAGTAGTGCTATATAAATGCACAGGAAGCATAGAAGAAATGCTCAGTGCATCATGGGAAGTCCCCCAGCAGCTTGAGTCTATAGCAACATAATTAAGTGATAGATAAGAGTCATCTGAGCTCTGACTATAATTTTTATCAAACAGGAAAGTTTGAAGCCTAATCTTACAAGTAGAAAGGGTGATATGTTGATTTGCACCAAGTAGCAGAACAGCACCGTGCCAAACGCTGTGGGTTATCCATAAACAGGTCAGCTGCGAATCCACCTTCATGTGGAGGACCATTGCCTGTGATGTTGGTTGAATCTACAGCTGTAACGCAGAGACTAAACAAGAGTCTTCATAACTGAAAAATCCACAGTATCCAAAATCAAAAAGGGCATATGAAAATAGAAGTGTGACCAGTTTTCTTTCACAGTCACATTTCCTCATGTTGAATCTGAAATGTTCAGGAAGAACTAGACTGTTGCGGACAATTCTGCACTTTTTCCAGCTTTGCACGGTCAGTTGAAAATATTATTAACTATTAGCCTGACTAGCCAAATCCTATAGTTGAGCTTGCTGAGCACATCCAGCTGAGCTCGTTAGATATGTTAATCAAGAGAAATAATGAAGCACTGATGTGCACCCAACACCCCCATGCCCCAGCCTGCTCCTCCCCAAATTACCAGCTGAACAGCTCAAACTGCCTTAGTGGACATAGCACTTTTAAGATAAAACAAACCTTTAGTGCCTCATGCTTGTCATATGAGATTTTGTAGCTTTCAAAGGCAATTGAGGTTTGTTTGATGTAACATCTTCTAAGACTTCACACTTTTAAAAACTGAGAAGTGTGGTGTTTACGTGCATCCTGACAGTACCTGAACAGTCTCCTAGTTCCCTAACCAACTCTCATGAGTACATCTTCCTGATAGAAGCCTAATTATCTAATGTCAGACTGTAGATTTGGATCTCTTTCATCAACGCCAGATTAGAGACAAAGTTTTTCCCATCTTGTTTAGAAATCAGCAATTACCATAAAGCTCCATGGAGCCAAAAATCCTCAGGTAAACTCTTTGATTTTTGCAAAATGTTGATTCATATGCAAGAAGGAAAATGTAAATGTCATCTGGGATAAGCTGTTATGAACAATCAGAACATTTGTCACGTTTATCATTTCAGAGAGTTTTATGACATTAAAAACAGTGACAGGCCGGCAGAAAGAAGATTATGGTGAGCATTAAGGCTTTATTATAATGTGTGACTATTCTTTCATAAACTGAAATGTTTATTAGCTCAAAGAGTGTGTCAGTTATCCTGTTTATGTTCTGCCTCTTTGTTTTAAGATTAAAATCATCAGTCAAAGATACTATCCACTGATAAATCATTTACATTTTGATATATAACCACAGTGTTATAGTATGCTGAATGGTGCTGATAGATTTTGAAGCAGCAGAAAGCAATCAAGCTGGAGATTTCTAAGGGGAGATGCTTCTGTCTTTATTAATAGGAAGTGACAGTAGACTAAAAGAATCAAATACTGTCTCTCCACAGGCCAGGGCTCCTTTACTGACACATCCCATAGATTAGTCTTTGTTCTTGTGCTGGGTGGGGGTGGAGGGCCATGATGGAAGGTAATGATTGTGTCACATGGGGTCCTGAACTTCAAACTCTTCCTCCCCACTGAGGAAAAGGGGGAAGCTAGACTGACTGACCACAATGCCCCCTCAGCTCTTTCATGTCCCTGGTTAGATCCCTCTGTTTGACCCAGTCCTCAAGCCACAAAAGGACAGGGTCAGTGTGCACTGATAATGTCACACAGCATTGACAGCTAGTGATAAAATGACTGAACCTGATCCACGCTTGAACTACTGAGTCAAAAACTGGTAATATTTTGTACTGCTTCTGAGTGGCTGCAAATAAACAGCTAGTTCCTCATCCATAAATTAGTGGTCCAAAATTTCCCCTACGAGTCATGTAACTCCCCAATTAATAACTTAAACTCATAGTTCCATTAATCATTATAAACTCCATGATGAAACAACACAAATTTTAAACGTCATTCTGTGTTTTATGTAATGCCTTTATATAGTGCTTTTTGGTCTTACTGACCACTCATGTCTTTGCACTGAGGGAGGAAGCCAGAGTACATGGAAAAACCCATGCAGGCACAGGGAGAACATGCAGACTCCACACAGAAAGGCCCTGGCTGGGGTTCAAACTAGGAACCTTTTTGCTGTGAGGCAACAGTGCTAACCACTATACCACCATGTTGCCCATGTTAACATTGTTAGCTGTTTGCTAATTAGGATGGACCCAAAATTAATGTCAGTAATCATAAGTTAAGTTAGGTACTTTAACATTTCTTCTGAATGTAATCCAGCCAATGATTACTCAGCCAATAAACATAATTGGACAAACAATTTAGTTGTGTAGAAATGCAGTTTCTAGGGTTACACAGGGTTAAAATATCAGATTTCCACACAGTCAAAGAGATAAAAGTGTGGGTTGCTGAAGTTCACTTGTAAAATCCTAGTGCACCACCGAGAGTCTCTTCTTCTACTGACAGCGCTGTCAAAGCTGAAGAGTGAGTTTCACTAAACAGTAAGGATGGTGCACTTTACAAGTATCTGGTTTAAAATGAATTCTGCAGTCTTTACTGCATTCAGTACTGCAGCAAACAGAAAGAAGAAATCCATTTAAATATCATGTTTCTGCTGCACTGAATTGTCTCACAGATTGTGAGACAATATCTTCATAGCATCCTGTGCTGCTGTTCTCTCAACACTTCATCCACTGTTAGTATTAACCCAGTGAGTTCTGAGTCATTGTTGATGACCACTACCCTTGCACCTAAGGGTAAGGGTTAGGGTCTTCACTGATGGCTTAGAACTTAAAAAGGTTTAATATTGACTGTTACAACAACAGCATCAACAACATCAATTAATTGCTGCTTTGAAGTTTAGCCCAGAAATATAGATGCTCCAGTACAGTGGGGGGAATAATGTTTCGATCCTCTGCTGAATTTGTACGTTTGCTCACTTACAAAGAAATGAACAGTCTCTAATTTTTATGGTAGTTTCATTTTAACGGAGAGAGACAGAATATCAACCAAAAATCCAGAAAAAAACACATAAAAGTTATAAATTGATTTGATGTCATTGAGTGAAACAAGTATTTGACTCAGTACTTGGTGGATGAAGATGTTTCTTGTAGTTGGTCACCAGGTTTGCACACATCTCAGGAGGGATTTTGGTCCACTCCTTTTTACAGAAACTCTCTAAATCCTTTAGGTTTCTTGGCTGCCGCTACAACTGGAAGCTTCAGCTCCCTCCACAGATTTTCTATAGACTGACTTGACCACTCCATGACCTTAATGTGCTTCTTCTTTAGCCACTCCTTTGTTGTTTTGTCGGTATGTTTTGGGTCATTGTTATTTCACTCAATGACATGCAAATCAATTTTAAACTTTTATGTAGTGTGTTTTTTTTCTGGAGTTTTGGTTGATATCATTGGGGACTCATGCTAGTGAATGAGGCTGAGTATCCCAAGAACCAGTGGGAACCATGCTGAAGGTGCAAGAATGTCAGAGAGCGCACAGATCTGAACAATAGATATGCCCTACACATGACCAAAACAGAGACATGACCAAACACCTGTGCCACGTACAGCTTAGAAGTCCCCAAGTCCCGATGGGAGATGGCTCCAGAGGTGGTTGAGAACAACGAGGACTTCAAGTTTCAGACAGACAAGCAGCTGCTGGTGAACCAACCAAATACAGTTGTGGCTGACAAGGAGCATAAGTCTTCGGATGCGATAGAGCAATCCCAGCTGACCATAAAGAAGTGAGAAAATTGAGACGTACCAGGGGCTGGTACAGGGGTTGAAGGAACAACCAGAGCAGATGTGAAAGTTACAAACCAAAGTGATTCTAGTGGTAATAGGAGGATTAGGAACTTTAACCCCCCAACTGGAAGAGTGATTCCAGCAGATTCCAGCCACAACATCAGAGGTCTCTTTTCAGAAGAGTGCTGTCCTAGGAACAGTTAAGATACTGCACAGAAACCTCAAACTTTTAGGCCTCTAATAGGACCCAAGCTTGATGAAGAAAACACTTAACACCAATCAACAAGCCAGTGGTATTTTTTATAGGGTTTTAGATTAGCATAGAAAATTTGCCCTACAGACAAAAGTTTATGATACCACACATTTTGACATCACTTGTATGATTACATTAACTTACTTTGTTTCAGTGCACCTGGAATTGATGTGATTTTAGAATTACAAAATTAGGTCAGAGACTGATGGAAATGGAAACAAAAAGGCTGAAAAGGTTGATGCAGAGGCCATTCCAGTTAAATTACACTCCACCTTGTGCCTGTCCCCAGTTCCTTCAGAGGACAGGCAGCTAGTCTCACACCCACAGTGCAAATGTTTCAGAAGTGCTGCCCTCCATCAAATCAAGAACATACATTGTACATATGATTGTGCATCATCATTAACCTCTCTTGATCTGTGAGTGTCCATATATGATTAATTTTTTCTCTGTCTACCAAATGTTAGCCAACCATCCCTAAACTATCTGCCTCTTGCTCTTTGATATTTATTAATTTAGTCTTACCCTGTTTTGCTTCCCTCGTTCCTCCTGCATTTTCATTTTTCCCTTTCCTTTGAGGAGAAGAGCAGAGTGAAATAGGGATGTATGGTTCCCAACAGTGGCTGGGTCATTGTGTTTTACTGGCCTCCTGTCCTACTGAAGCAGAAACATTATGATTTCTATACATGGCCTGCTGTTACTGCATGCTCCGCTTTAATGTGGAAGAGAGAAGGAAAAAAGAGAGGATGGGGTGAGGAGTGAGAGAAGGAGAAGTGAAGAAGAAAGGAGAGTAGGGAGGAGTAGGGCCACAGAAGAGGAGGTGTAGAGAGGGAGGAAGGAGAGGACAAGATGGAAGGAAATGGGAAGAGAGAAAGAGGAGGAAAGTGATGTGGAGAGGAAGAGAGGGAAGGAAGAATGGAAATTAGGTAACTGAAAGGAGGACTTTTACAAAAGGAGACCACAAGGAAAAGGAGAGGAAATGGATTTGGGAGCGGAAAGAGAATAGAGAAGTGTAGACAAGGATAAGGAGAAGTGGAAAGGACAGAAGAGAAAAAGCAAAGAGAGAAGACAAAGAAAACAAACAGATGCAGGAAGATGATGAGGTAACGAGGGGAAGAAAAGAGGAAGGAAACAAGGAAGTAAGGAGTGTAGTCAAAGATAAATGTATTTATTTATTCATTTATTAACCCCTGGATTTTAATAGCTCAAATGTATTTGGCAAGATTTTTGCTGGTGTTCCTCCTTCTTGAACTCTAATGCAGTTTAATTGCTTTCACTGCACCAAACACTTGAGAAGAAGCTCCTCTGGACCTCCGACTGAGGGACTGTTATTTCTTCCTTCCTCAGGATTGAGGTTATTTCCTCCTCCAGCAGCGCTCTCTCTGTGGCATCGAGGGAGAGAGCAGTGCATGGACACTGTTGAAAGGTGGAGGCTCACAGTAGAAATGTGATGCATAGCACTTCCTCATTATCTAGTCTAAGCAGGGAAGGAGAGAGATGGTGACATATCAGTAAGAGAGCAGGGAGACTTTCACATGGAGAGAGGATGGGCAAAACAGCCTGTCCCTCTCATCGTGGGGAGAGAAGGCACTGGAGGCCACGAAGAAAGGGCAGAGTAAGTGCCAAGGCAGCTGGTTCTTTTCTCTTTGTCTCTCATGGCATGCACCTTGAGCTTGGGTGAAAGGAAATTTGATATACCTGAATGCTTCTCTGTCATTTGTATCAATTGAATAGATCCACCTCTGTGTCCACTGTGCTTCTTTTGTTAATAAAATTTTTATTTTTAGTGTTTTACTCATTTACTGAGTGCACACAGAGCCTGCAGAAACTTACTAGGAACCAGCTACATGTTTAGTTAATAATGGTAAACCCAGAATATTTAAGATCCCATAAATCAAAGTAATTATGTATGACTCACTTCTCTTATAGATAATTAATGGAAAGTGATTATCTAGTAAGTTTTCTTTATTTAACAGCAAAAAAACGTTGTAGCATGTCCTCTTTGAGTTAATTTGTAGATCTGTAGAGGCACAATATTCATGTCACTGATGCAGTTTTTCTTCTTCTGTTTTCAAAAATCTATTAAAAAACTACCAACAATCTCACTGGAAGGTTCATTTCCTGGTGGTCTGAGGGTTCCCAGGTGGGACTCTCAGCCAAAGACTGTGCGCTTTCTCTGCAGACTCCATTCCATGTTAGTGAACATGCCAGAGATGCACATGAATGCACACATGCAGGCAGACTGTGAAAAAGGTAAGATATGTCACATAAAAAACAAAGATGCAGGAGAGAGAGAGAGAATGACAAAAGATGCAGCTAAAAGCTAAATCTGTGCTGGCACCAGGTCAGTCTGAAACAGGAGCTGAAACACCAGCAGCTTGATTTACATCCTTGTACCTCATGATCAGATCAGTGAATGTATGTGTGAAGTTTTTTGATGCTGAAATATAAAAATGTTGTAAACTTTAAGCTTATCGTGTTTCCCTCTCTACTTAAAAAAAATATAGGCCAATAAATTTTATATATCTGGCTGTGTACATTTTGTATGTGCTATGACTTGTGTATTCCTAGTGAAATTTCTCTCGTACACCCATAGCTATGGCAGAACATGAAAGCTCAAAAGTCATCATTTTGGAACAGTAAATTTTGATAACATGTTGTTAACACACTATCCTACTGTTGCTTTTGTATAGCTTTTGTACAGTTATGGTTACAGACACGCTCCTTCTTCTTCCACTTGTATTTTAAGTGAAATTCATTTGCTAACAAGAAGCTCTCTGAGAGTGTAAACCTCCCCCAAGGCAGCTCACTCTCTGGGCAGTATTTACTTTTAAGGGAATACTATTGTATTATACTGTATTGTATTATATTTATTGTAGTATATGTATTTTGTATATCTTCATTTTGTTTTCTTTGTTCTTTTTAAACATATTTTCAATTTATAGTGCAGTAAAAACAAGTGCAAAGTGCAGGTATTTGTTATTTGCCCTGTTGAAACCCATTTTAATATACTTGACATAATTTTGAATACAATTATTTTTTATTTCTGTGGATATAAACGTGTAGCTTTCATTTCATTGTTCATATCAAGTGGAAAAGATTTTTGATCACAAGTTTATTTTGTTTTCCAAAAAAAGAAATTATTCAGGAACATTGTACATGTATTCAAACTGTTATGTATTTAAACGGTTATAACCTGTTACTGCGATGTACATAATAAAGTCATAATAATGATATTTAGAATCCCCATATATCATTCCCTAAATGCCTAAATGTTGTCAATACAAACAATGGCAGTAAGAAACATAGTTTTAATAAATAGCTCTATATAGTATTATTATTATTATATCATTATTATCACTTTGACCTTCAGATTAACCTATTGACCTTGAAGGAGAGGTCAGAGGTGAAATGTGACATGATATGTTGACAATATACAGCACACTTAAGAGTCATAGTTTCTCAGTTATAAGGCTTTTTGTCAATTTTCTACTAATAAATCATTAAGTTGACCTTGAAGACCTTGGTGGATGTAAGTCAAATTTTAATGGATTGTTAACATGACCCCACTCTGCACCCCTACAAAGTTTTATCACAGTTCATTCAAAACCTTTCCAGCTATCATGTTTACAGACAGACTGATGCACAAACACTACCAAAAACATGACCTCCTTGGCCGAGGTAATTAAAAACTAATTTAACTAATAGCAATTTGTTCTTTTTTTCAAAATCTCTATGAAGGTATACAATCTCTATAAAGTAGAAGAATAAAGTTTGATTGAATTCTTTTCTCAGCAATATTTTGGTGACGTGTAATGAAAATCTGAGGTGGGTGTGGGGGGGACTAGTCCATCACAGGGCTAACACAGAGAATGTTTAAAAGAGTGTTGAGAAGACCCCAGCCAACGAGGAGGTTACGAATGGGAACCTTCCTGCTGTGAGGTGTCAGTGCTGACCATGGCACTACTGTACGACTGTGCCGCCCCTTCAGCTCATCATTTTGAGGAAATTTCAATAATGAGTCTGAGTTTTTTGGCAAATTTTGGGATCCAGAGAAAGCCAGTTTCAAGACAAAAGCTTGTTAGCTAAGCAAAAGGCTGCAAAATCGATTTTAGATCCCACAGAAGAGCCAGTGATGCTCATATGTGTTAATCTAGTGTTTATAATTAGCTTAGCTTAGCTAGAGTATGTGATAGTTTCTGACCCACCCAAAATTCTTGAGAACAAAAAAAAAAAAAGAAAAAGAAAAATGTTAAACTGTCTACAGTTCAGCAAAACGTGCAACTTACAGACTTTCTTTTTCATTTCACTTCCAAACATATATAAGGTGTTATGAAACAAATCTTTCCTATACATGGACTTTAAGCTTTTGTTACACTAAAAGTAATGTGAAAAAACAGTTTTATAAATATTCTTGATGTGTGTAGATGTGAGTCTTTTCCTGCATTTAGGATTATAGATTTTGAGATATCTATTTGTCTTTAAATTAATCAGGTGCAAAAATAAATCTAAGGCATGCATATGTGTTTCTCTTTTCAGTGGTCGTGTTGTATGTTCAAGGCCTGGGAACAAAGGAGTGGAGAGAGGTGAGTGAGGCATCTTTAAGTCTAGGTGTTTTGTGTTCAAGGTTTCTACCAGGGAACTTGTTAGACCTGCAGGCTACTGCAACCGGGGGCTGGGTAAGGGATAATCTGGGACTGTGCTTGTGCTTTTTTCCATTCTTTTTAATTTTCAAACTGTGTGATATGTGTGAAAACTGTAAATGGAAACAGTAAGCCAATAAGGTAGAGCTAACTGAGCTAACTTAACAGTTAGAGCCTTTGTCTAAAAAAACACAAAAATCCTGTGGACCAGTGGAGGCCCAACCTGCAGCCAACATGCTTGTAGTACACTGGCGGAAACCCTGACTTGCAAATGCAGGATTAATGGATTCAACCTTTAAGATGTCAACATAAAAGATCTCTTTGTTTTAAATCCTATGTGAAGCTGACTCGGCTTTTCTTTGGCTAATATTTTTTTTTTTGTGTCCAGTGTGTCTGATTACAGCATTGTGCTAACCTCTTTTTGTTATATCATGCCTTTTGTCATTTTCTGACATTTACATACAGATTTCAGAGGTCTATCAAAAAGTCAGTCTTCAGTCTGCTCTGAAGTAGGGCTGTCATATATCAGACTTTCACTTCAAAAATATTGAAAGTGAAAAAAGAATTCAGAATAACAATATCTATAGAATGTTTGAAAAAAGAAATAACAGCAATAACACTATCAGTCAAATTCATCTATAACTTTATTTATTGTGTGCTGTCTTTTTTGGCAAATTAATTAAACTCAAAATACAAATCACTGAGTTGGTGTGAGTCTATAACCAGAACGGTACAAACACACAAAAGAACAATTACACAGTTACTTACCATTTTATACCATATTATAACATATATAACAGTGCATATGCATTGTGTTTAAATTTTATTTTTTAAATATCAAGGATATTCTTGCATGACATGACTTCCCAAAAGAACTGACATCCACATCTTTTTGATTAATCAATATTTTCTGAATGAAGATTAAATGAAGAAATGTAGTAAGTAAAATCTGACAGCTGCTGTTTGTTTTCGTAGCTTGTAGTGCATGAATGTAACACGTCACATGAATAAAAATGTCTCACCTGGCACATAAGCAAAAAAAATGTTCTGGCTTTCAAGATTGCATCTGCTTTCTGTGGCCTACCGTGGCCTACTGCTTTAGTCAGTTTGGGTTTCCATGCTGTGATCTCAGTGTTTTGTGTTCTCATTAACCTGATTTTCAGTTAAAGATAACAGCTGTTTTAAGCTAAGTGCAGCATTTAGCAGTGAAAGACAGATATTTTTAGATTAAAACCAGAGCAAAAACAAAAGGGAATACTGAACTTGGTCATTGTTATTATGACTGAAACACAGCTTCAGATGAAATAACAATAATAATAATAATGATAAAACAATAATAATAAAACAACTTGCTGTTTGCTAACAATTTCAACTTTTCAACACCAAATTATACCAAACCAGTGAGATTTTTATTTAGGATTTTAACATCCTGACAACTGTTTCTCCTGAGACTTAAACTGAATGGGGCTTGCATTAAATGCCAGGCCCTCACTGAGTATATTTATTATTCCAAACAAGTTCAGTAAGTCCGCATTTTTAAGTCAGCAGGGAACAAGCTTGAAAGGATTTCTAGTGGACTTTTTTAGATCTTTTGTAACATGAAATAATGTGATATATTACTTTAATTACCCCAATACGACACTGGTAGTATGTTAAAAATAAAAACAACCCCAATCCATTCACATCAGCCTCCCTGTGTCTCTAATCAGGATAGGAGGAAATATTTAGTCTTTTCCCACCTGCCATCAGCACTGTGCATAAGGAGTAAACATTACAGTTAATCCAGCAGCGCCTGCAGTGCTGAATGTCAAAATCACCACTTATATTCCCAACACTCAACTCCACCTTTTAAAAGTCACAAATATGTTCTGCAGTTAATTTCAGTCTATTTTAAATTCACAAAGTGCTCGTTTGAGGTGCCAGTGTAAAGTGCACTGGAAAGCAAGTTACTGATGAAAGGTTTAATTCAATTATTCAGCAAAAAACAAGACAGAATGCAAGGTAAAAATAACAGAAATCATTTAGAAAGCATTTGTCATTATTGGCACATTTGCAGTAACCCAAACAAACTGACATATTAAAAATGACCTATAAAGACATTCCAAATAGGCATGGAGCAGACAGTCCTATAACGGTCACACTGATCAAAGTGTTTCATGGCAAACAGAATGTAATAAAAAATAAGCCCTACTGTGAAGTCTGAGCAGCCAAATATAGGAATTCATAAAAGGGAAAACCATTTGAGATGCTTTGTGAGGTTTGAGAGGAGCCCTGTGGCTGTGTAAACATATAGAAAACCTCATCTCTCTCCTTCTCTCTCTCTGTCCTCTGTTCCTCAGTGTCTCTCACTCTCTGTCTTTCAGTAATCTGCACTATGTGCTATCAAAGAAAATCAGTCCCACCTCTGTGGGGATCCACACACATACACACAGATCTCAGCAAGGCTCAGTTAGTCTTAGAGGGTGAGCACACTCTCAGCCGAGCTGTGTACACTCACACAAACACTCAAGTGAACACAGTCTGGAAAGTTCTGGTCAATGCACCCATAGAGCAGTAATGATCAGTTTGTAGGCATAAGAAAGGTGTTGTTCATTTAAAAATCGGACAGATGTGTGTGATGGGGTTTTATCAGTTGCACTGATGGCACTAACATTATTTCATTTATACTTTTATAGTTGGGGGAACATTTCTAACAGGGAAGTGATTCGAAGTCACCAAAAGTCTCTGAATGTGGGACTTTCTGATCCTCCAAGGACTTGCTTGCTGAGAGGAAATCCTTTAGTATTAACTCCTTCTGCACTACAGAGCAGCTGCACACCTGGCACTGTAGTGGACACAGATGTGCTTCAAGACTTTGACATCATACACTGTGTTGCCAAAAGTATTCACTCACCCATCCAAATCATTGAATTCAGGTGTTCCAATCACTTCAATGGCCACAGGTGTATAAAATCCAGCACCTAGGCATGCAGACTGCTTCTACAAACATTTGTAATCATCTTGTTAATAGTGTTACATCCTCACTGCGTACGACTCTGGATACTGTGGCTCCTCTTAAAAAGAAAGCCTGAAATCAGAAGTGCTTGACTCCCTGGTATAACGCTCAAACTCGCACCTTAAAGCAGATAACCCGTAAACTGGAGAGGAAATGACGTCTCACT
>VUQS01066256.1:0-11917 GCA_015108495.1 Heterochromis multidens | reverse complement strand
ATAAATATCTAGGTTTATACCTAGATAACAAACTAGACTGGTCGCTGAATACAGACGAACTATACAAAAAGGGGCAGAGTCGCCTCTTTTTGTTAAGGAAACTAAGATCTCTTGACATCTGCAGTAAAATGCTGCAGATGTTCTATCAGTCTGTGGTGGCAAGTGTGCTGTTCTATACTGCAGTCTGCTGGGGAGGCAGCATCAGAAACAAGGATGCAAGGAGACTGGACAAACTAGTGAGGAAAGCTGGCTCTGTGATTGGAGCCAGACTGGACACGCTGGGGGAGGTGGTGGAAAGATGCACACTAAAGATGTTAGAAGCCATCCTGAACAACTCTGATCACCCACTTTATAACATCTTCATGGAACAAAAAAACATCTGTACTGGAAGACTCCTCTCTCTCTGCTGTAAAACGGAGAGATACAGAAAATCATTCGCACCCACAGCCATCAGGCTTTACAATTCTCATATAAATATCAGATGAGCTGTCAGACAAATGAATTTCCCTCTGGGATCAATAAAGTTATTCGTATTCATATTCGTATTCGTAAAAGTGCTGCATGAAACACTGTATGAATGTCTGCATGATTGGGTGATTGAGACTTATATAAAGTGCTTTGAGTTTTCAACTTGAGCAGAAAGGCACTATGTCCATTCTATTACTATAGTCATTTTTAGGGGTGCTAAGATGAAATTTAGAAAACAGGGTCTAAACTCGCTGAATTTGCAGCTTCTGCACACTCCTCATCCACTGCCAGGGAAATCTGGGAAAACTCAGCACTATATGACTAAAGCAGTGACAACACATTAAAATAATTTCTGCAGGATGTACTGAGGGAGATGCAGTGAGGTGTAAAATGAAGGGTCATCACAAGAGTACAAAATGTAAGTAAATATAGTTTGTTGTTTATTAATGTCTCCATCTTTCACTAGAAGCCATGTGATTGCCACAGTAGACAATAAAATATAACTCAAAACAAACAAATGGTTTTATACATCAGTAATTTTTCCATTTACATAAATAAGACTATATACTATATTTATACTTTATCACAGACTTGGGAAATTCTTTAAAGAGTTATGGCTTAGAAAGAAAATTATTAATTTTTTAAATGAAATGATTACATTTTAGTTCTAATCTAAACAAAACAGATTAAGAAATAATATTAAAATGAGGAATAAGCTGAGAGTAGTGTGTGTCAAACAAACCGTGGAGAAGAAAAAATATTCAGCCAGGAAATAAAAGATCATGTTTGTCATTATGTCTTATTTACATTTTAAATTACTTGCAGAAGTGTAGACAAGAGGTGAAGCACACACACTTATATTGCAACAAAAGTTTAAAGTAGAATTTAGAAATATACAACTGAAGTAGTGAAACTTTAAAATCACTCAAATGTTGCTGCAGCTGGCTGTGACTTTACCCTCAATCATTATCTGACTCTGTATGATTTGTGTTGTGGACTTGGCTAAGGATTAACATCAACTGATTCTTGATGACGTAGGAGTTTCTCTCCTTTCGCTACTTTAGCCATGGTCTCTGCTTTTTCTTTCATGGCCATCAGAGACTGAACTCGTTCCTTCCAGCCTGGTTTTCCCTCAGTTTTCTCTCCTTCAATAAGCATGTCGATGTACTCTGGAGTGGACAGAGGGTTTGGCTTCAGTGCTATCTCTTTAAGTCTGTTCAGACACTTGGAAGATCTCTCCATCAGTTTCACCACCTCAGCCTGCAAATTTTTATACTCAGTATTCAGTTTATCAATCACTTTCTGAACAGTCAGCTTTTCTCCTTTCGCTTCCTGATACTTTTCTTCCAGCTCTTTTATTGTTCTCTTTTCTTTAACATCTTTATATCCCCATTTGTATTTCTGATTAAAGTGTACATTCCAGATACATTTCCCCGGGCACTCTGTACAGTATCCATTTGGTTCCATTGCTGCACAGCCTCTTTTATCTGCATCATTTGGTATGCCACAGGGGTAGTGACAGGTGACATGACATTGCTGACAGTTGGTGATGTAGTTTCCAGTGCCAGAAATATCCTCCTGAAAAGGCTTTTTGACAGTAACTTCAAACTCAAAGTTCTCATTTCTGCTGATCTCTGCCTCATGTTCTTTAAGTTTATCTCTTGTCTCTTTTATCTCCTCAAGCTTGGCTAATCCCAGTTTAACCTGTACCTGAAGATTTTCAACTGAAATCTCGAGCTGCTTTCTTTCTCTGAGGACCTCCTTTGTCAGAGTCAAGCTTTTGGTTTCTATGATATTCAGAGCAGCAAAAAACCTCTTCATGCTTTTTGTCCCCATTTCCCAAAACATCTTATCAAAGCCACCTTCATCATCATCACTCATGCTGTCTGCCTCAGATGATTTGTTGTTTGCAAAAAGTGCAGAATTATTGAATTTGAAGTGAACTGGCAGCCCGTCTTTTGTTGTAGGACATGGGACACCTGCAGCATTGATCGCCTCGAGAACCGGAGGTCGCTGACCGTCTGCAAATGTCACCAGAATCCTGATGTTTTCTGCCACATCTTTGCCAAAGATTGAGAGCACTGAATCAAAGACATATTTCTGTGTTGGTGTGAGTCGTGCTAAAGCAGCCTGAGCTACAAAACACAAAGCATCAATTTCACTGACCCCAAGCTGAGCAGAGAAGAGTTTACGTAGCTGCTCTGTGATCTCTCTGTCTCTTTCTATGCCTCTTGTATCTCCAAAGCCTGGAGTGTCCACAATGGTCAGAGAGAACGGGATTTTAAAATCCTCCTGGTGGTTGATTTTGTACACAGTGACTTCAGAGGTCTGACTATGAGCTTGTGATGTTGCCTGACCCTCATCAACTAACTTAAAGCGATGTGGATCCTCCCATTTAACACCTAAAATGTAATTGATCATCCCATTGATGAGAGTAGACTTCCCAGCACCAGTTGCTCCGAGAACCATTATGGTGCGGTTAGGTTTACTGGAGTCTTTCCCAAAACTGAAACTCTTACAGCCATCTATATTGAATTTATTATTTTTCAGGGGAATGACATAAACTGGGAGATGTCCTGAATGTGATTTTAGTGGTTTGCTGATTTTTTTAACAGCATCTGTAAGCCTTATGGAGCTATTTTCTCCCTTGAAGCGACTGAACATTTCTTGTTTTGCTTTATATTAATTGCTAAAGATACTATCAAGAAGTTAATCTTTCTCGCTCTATAAAATGCCAGTTGAGATTTCCGTGCAGTCAGGGTTAATATCTTTTTCTCTTGAGGTATTCTTCAGGTCCAAATCTGAAAAACATGAAATATACAAAAATATAAATACACAGAATTCAAGATTATAAATGGGTATGAACTGTGCTTAACAATGGCTTTGTAGCCTATCTTAAGTTAGGAAAAATGTAAAACCCTGAAGCTAAGATCTCCAGATCTCTGTTGTTAACAATAAGTGTGTTACAGAGTGAAAGAACAGTTCTGCTGTACTGTCAATCTTAGTACTGATTTATTTATTTCAACACCCCTACACTCATGCAGATGTCTATGAAAAAAAAAAACAGATTAGTCAGATGGTGAGTAAATTATCTAAACTAGTCGGGACATCATGTACAAACTGTCTGTCATCTCTGGCCGTCTCTGTTGTTTCTTCTTCTGTAGCAGGTCACACTCACAAACACAGAATGTGCTGCTACTCAGGTCTTGCGGAGTTGTGGACAAACTTAGATGCAAGACAGTCCACTCAGAGAGAAAGTTCATGGTTTGCTTGTGCACATGCTGTAACTGGATGTCTGTTTTCACCCAACACAATGTTAATTATAACCCAAAAGATTTATAACTGCGCCAATGAGCAATGAAAATTATGAAAAATACGTTGACATTTTTTACTCTAGTTGGATAGGCTGCAGATTAACATTTATGTCCTCTGAATATTTGCAAAGACTAAAGATCACATAATTCTTTCTCTTGTCAAAGAGCCTATTGGAGTTTACTTGTACATTTATATCAGACTAGCTTGCATTTTATAAGCTAATGGTAGTCTGCGATTGCTTATGCTTGGTTGGCTGTACTGACACGTTGTAATAGTGTTTTAATTTCATAATGGTGATAAGCATGGAGGAGAATAGGAAAAACACTATCATTACCTGGCTGTCATAGTAAAAGCAGGTCAGTTGTGATGCTGCTCCTCAGGGTCCTCGAATAGCATATGTAGCTGACTGTGACGACAAGTCAAAGGAGGGGCTGGGGCAGGTGTGGTCTACCAGAATAAAAAAAAAATACAAATGTTAGGCATTACCAGAGCCCTCAAATGGTAAAAGTTTTGTCATCTCCATTCACTCCAATGGACCTTTTTTTTTTTCATTCTTTACAGCAATGGTAGTTAGCACCACGTGCTAGTCACACAATAGAGATCTAGCACGATGGAAGTTTAAGATGCATTTTTAAAAGTTAAGGTGTTTAAAAAACAAGACTATATGTTAGCACCACACATAAATCAAATTTAGTTGTGCATTAAAACTTGTTTGTGGATTATCCACCAATGACTTAGTAGATTCTGGACATGTCAGCTGATGTCTAAATAGGCTAGCACTCACATAAAAGTAACCAGGAAATAATTTTATCTTAATGTTATTTCATCCAATATGATGAAATCAGAAAAAAAGGCTTCAAAATGTAACTCTTTGTTGGGTTGACCGAGTGAAATATTAATTAGCTCAGTTCAATTGTATTTATATTGCACCAATTCACAACAATAGTCGTTTTATATTATAAGTTAAAGACCCTACAATATCAGAAAGAAACTCCAACAATCAGACGACCCCCTATGAGCAAGCACTTGGCAACAGTGGGAAGGAAAAATGCCCTTTTAACAGGAAGAAACCTCCGGCAGAACCGGACTCAGGGAGGGGCAGCCATCTGCTGCAACTGGTAGTTTTCTCTGGTCCCCTCCCCAATCAGACCAGAGAAAACTACAGAGTCCGACATTGTTTTGGCAAAGTTACACACCGATTCAATATTAATTTTAGTGACAAAATAGAGAAGGGTTAAAGCCAAGTGTATGCACAAGAACAACTAAACTCTGCCTCTGGTGAAGAAATTGCAGAGGGACTGCTTCAGTTGCCAAAATAACTACAGTTAACTACAGGAACTTTCAGTTTCAGGTTTTCTTGGATTTTGAGAAGGGTCTGTCTGTTATTAGAAAATAAGTATATTAAGAATATTAAACCAATAATCCAGATAAAAGGTAAAAATTTTCATACTGTTACATATTATAACAGTATGAACATTTGTATGTAAAACGTACAATAGTATGTAGGAGTACTTACATACTTTATATTGTAGGGTCTTTACCTTACAATATAAAGCACCTTGAGGAGATTGTTGTTGTGATGTGGTACTATATGAATAAAACTGAATTGAATTGAATTTATTGGGTTATTACTATAATACTAATTTCATATATACTATAATGTTACCAGCTGTGTATAACAATATAACAATATAAAGGGATTTTCATGTGCGTCACTGTTAAGGGGTACCTCATCTGAAATGTACTGGGGCCAATTTTATTCACGCGATACATGATTCCCCTAGGCAATATTATTAGAAAACATTGCATACATTTTCATTGCTATGCAGATGATACCCAGCTTTATTTATCCATGAAGCCAGATAACACAACTCAATTAGTTAAATTACAGACATGTCTTAAAGGCATAAAGGCCTGGATATCCTCTAATTTTCTACTTCTAAATTCAGAGAAAATTTGCATTTATTACTTCTAGGCTTGACTATTGTAATTCATTATTATCAGGTTGTTCTTTAATTTCTATAAAAAGCCTTCAAGTAATCCAGACTGCTGCAGCGAGAGTACTGACAGGGACTAGCAAGACAGACCATGTTTCTTCCATATTAGCATCTCTTCGTTGGCTACCTGTCAAGTCTAGATTGAATTTAAAATCCTTCTGCTCACATACAAGGTCTTAAATAATCAAGCGCCAACATGACTTAAAGATCTCATGGTACCATATTATCCCAACAGAGCACTTCAATCTCTCCTTGTTTTCACACAACTATTGCATTTAATCTTTAGTAATTACTAAACTCTGCCTCTCTCTCCCACAATGTGTTATTTGCTCTCTTTTCTTCTCCTCATCCCCAGCCAGTCACAGCAGATGCGTGCTCCTCCTTGAGCCTGGTTCTGCCGGAGGTTTCCTTCTATTGAAAGGGAGTTTTTCCTTCCCACTGTCACCAAGTGCTTGCTCATAGGGGGTTGTCTGACTGTTACTTTTTTTTTTTTGTTGCTGTTTACCCCTCAGCTGCAAAAAACCGATGGGGTATTGTTGTCATCCTGCTCATCGGGTGGGAGGCGTCTCCCATGGCAAATTGGTGGCCATCTCTTATAATCTCATACTTATAAAGTGTTGGCATACTAACACATGAAATGATAAAAAGCTTTATTGTAAGCATGTTAAAAGTTAGCATTTATTTCAGTGGAATGTGTCCAAGTACTTCCTGATGGAATTGCTTTCATGCCTTGAACTTATCTTAACAAAGTCATTATACACAAAGTCTGCATAAACTAAAGCTGATTTTCTTTCTTCTTTTTCCTTTTGTTCTGCAACAATAGGTAAAAGTCAAAGTAATATCCTGTTTTGAAGCAGAACCTTGCACTATAACAAGATGGTAACTTCACAAAGAGCAATAGCTATCACTGGGTGTCCAAAACCCATCAGAAACTGTGGTGGCAGATGTCTTCAGCATTGCTGATGGTCATAACAGTGCTTCTTTAAACAGATGACAAATGCATAACAGTGTTAAAGTGGAGAATGCTTAACCACACATATTTTATGTAGCTTGGCTTGGGTTTTTAAAACATAAATTGAGCAAAGATATTGCTTTGCTGTTGTCATTGCCAACTTTGCAAGTTGTTTAAAGATAAATTGAAAGTTTGGCATACAACCACACAGACTTCTTTTTAAATATGTTACCCTAACAAAATTTTCTCTAGTACAACCTTTTCATTGTGCCAGTCCCTTTTAAAATATGATGATGGCAGGCAGATGCTGGTGATATTGGATGTAAATTAGTTTGAACACTAATGGGAAGAGAGCAAAGAAGGTTCTCATAATTTACATACAGCAGTCTCTTTGTCTGCAATTATTGAGGCAGAATTTATCACAGGGATAATGTGGTCAATCCAGACAGCTCACAGAGAATTACATCTGTTTTCAAAAGCTACATTTTTAGCAGAACAACTAATGTGGCAAATATAACTGAATAGCCAAAACAACAATAATACAATTTAAATGCAAGACCGCCACTAAATAATTATATACCATTGTCTAATTGTGTTCCATTTTTTTCGTCTCTGACTTGTCTAATAACAGGGAAATACATAAAGATACATTTTATCTTCTAATTTGGAGTGAAAACATGTCATTTTAGGTTAATGATCAACATATATTTGCTTCATTTGACTCCCAGCATCATGTGTGAAATAACGGACATCATAGCTTTTATTTTGAAATAAATGCAGCAGTAAAAGAGCACTAACTACCTGCAATGGCCCAAACATAAAGAAACATAAAGTCTGTATCTCTTGATGCATGCTCAATAATCCAGGTAAAAGAATCCCAAAAAGTTGAATCTGTTCATCTGGACGTGGCGTTTAAACGCCACGTCCAGATGAACAGATTCAACTTTTTGGGATAAAGTCTGTAATGGCTGGAGATGATAGCACATATTGTTTTTTATTTTGTTTTGTTTTTGTGGAGTGAACATAGTAGGTGGGAAGAAAAGACAAGGAACAACAACTAAGAGCAAAAGATATTCCTTGATACAGACAAATTCATTTGGAAAAATATACCAACAATTGTGCCCAGCTGGCCATAGAGCAGTAACAGAAAGTGTCTTCTTGTGCTTCATAATTCCAGCCTCAAGTTATAAGGCTTTTATTTGGCCTTGTTTAAAAATGTATGCATGAAATGTATGCATAAAAATGCCTGTAATTGGCTGTAATGGATGGAGTGGAGTGGCATTTATGAACCACGTTTTTGGTCTTACTGACCACTCAAAGTGCTTTCTGTATTCTGTACACTTTAAGCACTGTATCTACCTCTCAGCCATGGCCAGTTTAGGATCACCAATTGGCCTAACATGCACGTTTTTGGACTGTGGTAGGAAGCTGGAGTAGCCACAACAAACCCGCAGAAAAGGAACCTAGGAACCTTCTTGTTTTGAGACTCCAGATGAAAGGAGATGCTGTACATCTGCTGACTAAAATCACAGCACACTGTTTGTGTGAGTGGCATGGACAATTACGCCACTAAGGAATAAAATGCCTTAATCAGTCAGAACCATAGACTGGTAGCCTTTTTGTATCATAGATCTAGCAAAACTTTCAGAATTAGTCCAAAAGACAATGATGATATGTTTCTTAGGTTAGTAGGTTAGTGTAGCTGAAGACATATTTACAGTGCATCCAGAAAGTATTCACATTGCTTCGCTTGTTCCACATTTTGTCCTGTTACAGCCTTATTCCAAAATGAATAAAATTTTCACCTCAAAATTCTAAATCCAATGACATAATGACAAAGCGAAAAAAGTTTGCTTGAAATTTTTGCAGATTTATTACAAATGAAAACAAAAATATAACATGTACATAAGTATTCACAGCCTTTGCCATGACACTCAAAATAGAGCTCAGGTGCATCCTGTTTCCACTGATCATCTGTCAGATGTTTCTACAACTTGATTGGAGTCCACCTGTGGTAAATTCAGTTGATTGGACATGATTTGGAAAGGCACACACCTGTCTATATAAGGTCTCATAGTTGACAGTGCATGTCAGAGCACAAACCAAGCCTTGAAGGCCAAGGAATTGTCTGTAAACCTCTGAGACAGGATTGTATTGAGGCACAGATCTGGGGAAGGGTACAGAAAAGATTCTGCAGCATTGAAGGTCTCCATGGTCTCCATCATCTATAAATAGGAGAAGTTTTGAACCACCAGGACTCTTCCAAGAGCTGGCAGCCCAGCCAATCTGAGCGGTCAGGGTAAAATGGCCTTAGTCAGGGATAGTCACTCTGACAGAGCTCCAACAGGACTTCCAGAAGGACAACCATTTCTGCAGCACTCCACCAATCAGGCTTGTATGGTAGAGTGGCCAGACAGAAGCCACTCCTCAGTAAAAGGCACATGACAGCCCACCTGGAGTTTGCCAAAAGGCACTTGAAGGACTCTCAGAGAAACATGAGAAACAAAATTCTCTGGTCTGATCAAACAAAGATCGAATTCTTTGGCCTGAATGCCAAGTGTCATGTCTGGAGGAAACCAGGCACCACTCGTCACTTGGTCAATACCATCCCTACAGTGAAGCATGGTGGTGGCAGCATCGTGCTGTGGGAATGTTTTTCAGCAGCAGGAACTGGGAGACTAGTCAGGGTTGAGGGAAAGATGAATGCAGCAACGTACAGGGACATCCTTGATTATAACCTGCTCCAGAGCGCTCTGGACCAGGGACTGCGGCGAAGGTTCATCTTCCAACGGGACAATGACCCTAAGCAACACAGTCCAGATAACAAAGGAGTGGCTTCAGGACCAGTCTGTGAATGTCTTTGATTGGCCCAGCCAGAACCCAGACCTGAAAATGGCTGTGCTGTGTCAAACATACAATTAATTTTAATTGCTGGGCACTTTGTCCTCTTTTTTTTTTTTTTATCTATGCAGCTTAATTTGAGTTGGTTTTACACTATGAAGAAGTTGCAGATCCAGCAGGTTGTGGTGTAGGAGATAAATGATGATGCTTGTGAGCTGGATCTGCACACACTTGGATGTCAGCGATTTCACTGCATCAGCAGCTAGAAACACCTTGGGTTAAACATCAATGCCAACCTCTTATAGTGATCAGATCTTGTTTTCTCCCAACTGCCACTAGTATTGGGGTCATTACTCACAAAAGTTATTTCACAATATGCTTTAATTTTTAAAAAAGTAATGCACTACTTTATTTATTTAACCCCGCTGAATAATTTGTTGCGCTTGTTGTTGTTACATTAATTTCATTTGTAATGTGTAATTGCTGGTTAAAAATATAACTGAACTTTTCACATGCTCACATATCTACATAAATCTCTATCCTAATAAGGAGGACACTTAAGATCTTTCTTTTAGTAGCAAACGGTGACACTATGGTGATACAGAGATAAATTCCATATGTTCATCTGACAGATGCATACATGTAATGCTGTTGCTGTCAAAAACCGTAAACCAGGAGATACCTGCTCCAATGTAGTGAATGGATGACTTTTCAAAAGAGAAACCCTTATGAAAGTATCTTTTCTCTGCTCATTTTACATTGGTTAAACTACAAAATTAAATACAGCATTTCCTTTATTGGTATGCATTTATTCATTAGTCACAACTGAATAAAAACATTTTGATAAACAAACAACTCTGGCCTTTCATTCCTACATAAAAGAAATTAATGAGGTGTGTTGTATTTCGGCATTGTCCAAAAGAGGACAACATTTACCTGCCAGTACCATTATCTACCAATCAGCTGTCCAGTCTGGTGAAGCAGAACCCTGGATGGAGCTTATTGTAGGTTTATTGGAGAGCAGATTGTGACACGTCAACACATTTCACAGGTTTTTGGGCAAATGCAGTAAATTTCACAGTGACTCATATCATGATTCGATTTTTAATAGCTGTCTACTCACAGACACTCACACATATCATTAACAATGAAAATGTACTATGATGTATACAGCAGTTTTATAGTCTTACTGAGCACTCTAAGCGCTTTAGACTATATTTTAACCATGCATTCACACAGATTATTCTATACACTTTAAGGACTTTATCTACGTCACATCCATGTAAACTTTAAATCACCAGTCCATGTTTTTGGATTGTAAGACGAACAAGCAAACTCCAACATAGAGTCCAGCTGACAAGGAAATCTGAACCACTAAACCTCTTGCTGTGAGGTAACAGTGCTTACTGCTGCACCACCGTGCAACACCCATACACTTCTATATATATTCTATATCCAACTAGCCAAGCAATTGGCAGTACTGCAACTTAAAAATCCTGCAGTTGCAGTTCAGGAGCTTTAATTGATATTCAAATCAAATATTCAAATGTCGAAAGAAATCTGATTTGCGAATGACTGTTGTATATATATATATATATGCAGCTGGATGGCGTAGTGGAAACACTACCTGACTTTGGATTAACAAGGTCCGCGTCAGTTGTTGAGGAACCAGGACATACTGACATACTACTGGAACACGCAGGCATAAATGGACAAGGGATGAGAATAGGGAACTGTTGGAATGCTACTACACAAGTAACCCCAGTGAACGGGGCTACATGAGAAGGATGTGGGACCTATGGATTCTTCGATACCCAACATCTACACTAACACCGAAACAACTAGTAGCTCAGTGTTCCAACATACGGAAGAAGCAACTGCTATCGCAACTAGAGATGGATGAGGTAAAACACAGATCCCCATAAGAACAGCCAGAAGGAGCAGTACCCTCCATGGAGAAGGACACTGGAGGCCAAGATCAAGGCAGCACGGAGGGAAGTTAGCCAACTATCGGCGCTGCAGAAGGGCATGATGAAGAAAGGGCCTAGGAAGTATAACAAGCTGTCCATACCTGAGGCCTTGGAAACTGCAAGGCAAACCACAGCAACCTCCCTGAACAGGCTCCAGTGACCATCACAGTGGCAGATATCCAAGGGTCTCAAATATGAAGAGTTGGACAGCACCAGGCCCTGACATGATTCACACCTACTGGCTGACTGCACTCCATGAGCGACAATGAACCAGCTGCTAGTAGATGAGATACACCCAGAATGGCTAACTGAAGGCCAGACAGTCCTGATCCCCAAGGATCCCCAGAAGGGACCAGCTCCTGTCAGGCATCATA
>VUQS01066252.1:15563-32679 GCA_015108495.1 Heterochromis multidens | reverse complement strand
GGGGCGGGGGGGGGGGGGGGGGGGAGTAGGCTGGGCCGGATGACTTCTCGGCCTACGTCGGGTGGTGGAGGTATGTGGCAGGGTGTGGTTTGTGGCTCAGCTGCAGGGGAGGGATGGAGCAGCAGGTTCAGAGGAGCAGTGCTAGGGAAGGCTGGTTGCCGGCAGGTATTCATCATCTAATCATGCTTTCCCTATTTCAGTAGGTCACCAGGGCCCAGAGGAGAGTGGAGTAGAGGAGCAGGCATGGCAGCTGGAGTGCTGCAGAACCCACAGTCACACGATCGCAAAGCACAAATAAATCAGTATTCAGTACCACACGTTGTATCAGTGTTGGGTCCTTGTCTACAGTCTGCTTTTTGATCCTATAGATGCTTGTTTGCTTTTCTTTGTGGATTCTTTATGGATTTATTTTCTAAACCTCTGCGTGTGATTTTTTTTTTTTGTATTCTTGACCCTGAACAATTTGCTTTTATTTTTTTCTGCTGATTTGTTTTTACCATGTTAATACATGTTACAGTGCAACAAACAATCCATAAATTACCATGCAGTGCACATTATAATGTTAATCCACCAATCCATCCATCAACCAGTGAGCTAAACCCACTTTTCTATTAGAGGGCTGTGAGACTGTCATTACTGGTGCTGTGACTGCTTCTACAGTTTGCAGACTATAGGAACAGTAGGGGGAGCTATCGCCTAATGTGAAAACAACTTCATTGTGTAAATTGAGGTAGATTTTTAATTCAGAGGATTGTAACTATAATGTTTTGGCCCACTGCACACATCAGATTGTCAGTTTCCAGGTGTGTGATCTATATACAGTACCATGATAATGAATACCATCTGTTTCAACACTAATTAATTGAATATCTCTCCAGGATCTGACAGTTTGAACCACGCTTGCTGTCAGTTTTCTATATGTAAGCTTTAAATTGCCTTCAGTTTAATTGGCTCTTTTTTTTCCTTTTTTGTTTTTTTTTGTCTTATGGCATCTCAGAGGGAAGCGTGTTTTCTCTTTCTCTTTACACACAGGATTGGCTAAGATTACTTTGAAATGTAGTCAGTTAATAAATACAAATTATATGGCAATTTTTGAATAGATGGCATTTCTTCAAAATCAACCTTTGTAAATACTGCAAAAAGATCTCAAAATATTTCCAGTGCAGATACAATGCATTTAGCATATTTAGTATTTACAGTTGGTCAAATCAAATCAAGCCTTACAAAACTGTTGTGGGACAATGTTGGTGCATTTAGAGGCATCATAAGACTTTGTTGTATTCTAAGTCAGAAGGAAACTTAGTTGAGGTCTTTGCATTTTGTTATTTTTGGTGTGCACAAACTGCACTTAACGCAGACAATGAGGTGCACATCTTTGAAGAAGAAGTGACTGTGATATTGTCAGAAATGGAAGGCTATTTTGGAGTGGTGAAGTACTTGTCAATAACATTGCTTATCATGGAAAAAAGGTTCTATAATCTATTTTTTCCCCCAGATTTGTAAAGATGTAATCAAAAAATAATGAAAGAATCCCTAACAACATTACTAAAATCCAAAAGTTTTAAAGGTAATCTGATCTGATTATTTATTTATCTTTTGTAATCTGATTGCATAATCCCAGTTACATGTAAGCCATTTCTACCCAACCCTGTTACACATACACAACTACCTACACACAAACCACCTGCCGAGACAGAGTAATGAGGAAAATCCACTGGAAGCCATAACCATGCTTTTTCATGAATTGAACTAATTAGGCAATTAGCTGAAACTCATTAGGCTCTGATTCTGTTCCATGAAGGCAATTTATTTTATCTGAGAAAGTGTTATATGAGTGCAAAGTGCTCACTGAATTGTGAAATCCATATTATCTTAAAAGTCCAGAAAGATTCAAGCCTTCTATGAAACCTTTTTGCTATCATCTCTACATCTCTTAAGAAAGAAGCTCTGTTGGTCTGTTGTAGCTCAGAATGGAGATTAAATAGAAAGCTTTCATGTTGACATTTCATAATCTATTTTGATACTCTCTTTATCCCTTTCGACTACATTAATTTTGTAGAAATGTTTTCTATTTAATTTCACTGGTGAACACTTCATAGCTCTTATAGTTCTAGTGCTGGAGGCTCACTACACTCTCACGCTTCAGGAAATTTCAATACAGCAGACCAGAGATAAGAGTGGTTACAGCTCATGAAACTACTGAAGTGCAATATCTTTGTATATGCTTGCAGGGATTAATTTCTTGGATGCTTGCTTTGAGTACATTGATAATAAAGAGACTCTTAGTGTTGGGGGAACAAAACTGCTGCTCATGTGATACTCCAGCATTAGAACTATTTCTCTCATCAAAACTATGGTAAATTCATGCCTGCAAGCCCCTGACAATTTGTTCAAAACATGTACATGAATGTATGGGGTGCATTAGGTCTTTAGTTTAACATTTAAGTGTAAGTGCATTATTCTTTTTCTTGATAAATCTTAGGCGAATTTTAAACACTGAGAGTTTTCAGACTTCCCCAGGCTACATTTCTTCATTTGTTTAATCCAGTCCATGGGGAGCTGTGTGTTATTTAAATATTTATGTTTCCTGCAAAAAATACAGTATGCCCCTGTTTATATTCCTGTAAAAAAAAAAAAAAAACTCCATCTATTAAAGAGCTGGTGTTTTTATGACTTTATGGCACACATTTTGATAATTAATCTATCAAAATGTTGTACCCACACATTATTACACATCAAAGAGATGAGCTGTTTATGGCCACATCTATAATGGAAAAAAAAACAAACCCAAAAAACACTGTATATAAATGATGGAAGCAGCTTCTAATGGCCCGCGTGAATAGAAAGATGCATAGAAGGATTAGAAAACAGTCCTTGGCTCTTTTGATCCATGCATTCAGTAAATACTTTCCTGGTGAGTTTATGACCTCACTAGTTTCAAGTTTTATTAAATAGAACATAATGAGAAAATGAGTAGTATAAGCAAACCTGTTAGCTGTACTTTAGTAATCATGCATTCAAGTTGCAGTAAAGTCGCATTGTCATGGCAATTTATATTGTTTTGTTGATGAAATTTGTGTTTTTGCTTAGTTCTGATTTTCTGTCAAGTCAGTGTCCCTTGGTGGCCATGTGTCCTTAATTTGTGGGACACTGTCAGTCCTGAATGCAGTACTCGAGTACTGGAATTTCAGATCAATGTGCAGCTGTGAGATGCTAGAAGTATTTAGGAGAATAGAGAGTGCACTGAGCGGTAAAACCTCTGCAGCATCTCCCTCTTGCATTATTTGCTGCACACGCATTAAACATCATGTTGTCAGCTAGTACACATGTTGCGCTAGCTGACACTGACAAGAGAGAGGCAGCTTGACCCCTTCATGAAGTGTGGCAAAGGAAATCTGGAGTCAATACCAGAAGCTGTGAAATGACCTGAATCCTATACAAAACTGTCAATCTAAGACAAGACCAAACAAAGTCTCCCTTGGTTTTTGTTGTGTGCAGTGCCAAGTCAGCTTGAAACTCACAGTTCTGCAGTACATCCCAAAAACAAAAACTGAGTGCTGATACTGCATTAGTGATGCCTGTGACAGATGCTCTAGTTATTTTAGTGTGTGAAGAAAAACTGACAGATCCTGAAACTATCAGAATGTATTTAATGGAACAGGGATCAGCATGTCTATAAATATCGCATCTTTAAAATATTGTTTAAGGTGTGCTTTGCTGCTCTGATGACCTCATTTGGGAATAATATGTTCCTGATGCAGAACACAAAGACACATAGAGACATTTCAGAGTTCAGTCACAGCAAGTGGAGCTACTTTTCTACTATTGAAACATTTAGAAATCTGATCAACTACAGCTATATCCCTTAGAGCTTCTAAACCAGACATGCATTTATCCTGTATAAGGACAGATGAGGTTAATGCTTTATATCTGATAGCCTTTTGGACTTATACTTGACATTTCTGTGCTCAGTCAGACTTCAGAGACTAGAGAGACTTGGAAGTTTAGAAAAGCTTCTTAATGTACAGTATAGGAGCATATGGCTAAAGCTTATAGTGGCTAATGTTGATTTTAATATTTTTTTACATTAATATTTAATATTTATTAGCTTTCTATTGCTATTTAAATGGAACTACATAGTAGGATTTGCACTTTATAGCCATTTTCACTCATGATGTCCAGAAAATGTGGGGAAAATCAGGTTAGGACATTGTTCAGAGTTGTCTTTTCTCACCTGTTGCAGCACGCAGCACGAGATCGAGAGTTCACGTCAAACATGTTTTCATGCATCTTCTTTTAGAAATACTCCTTTTGGTTTAGGCAAGAGGTCTGGCTGGATACAATGAGCAGGAAGCAGGACACTGACAGCACCTCCTTTGGGTAATGTTTAGAAAAACTCAAGGCTTCATTGCATATGCGAAAACAGCTTCTGGCTCTTCTTTATGTGTGCTACAGTCACACTGTGTGCTGACTAGTCACAAACAAACATTTCATTGATTTTTTGATGGTTAGCATTGTTGCCATGCATTAAGGCAGTCCTTGGTTTAAACCTGGCAGAGACCAGCTTGCCTTGGGGCCCCTGGCTTGTAGGGGGCCCCTGAGGGCTAACAAACTTTAAACTACATCAGTGGCAAAGTTTGCAGTGACAGTCAGAAAGACCTGGCCTCCCTAAGGAGACCCCTCCTGACTCCACTTACTCTGACTGCAAGAATGCTTCTGTTTAATCAAACCTAATGACTGATGCCAATCAATGAGAATGAAGAGGAGTTATCCTTCTGGGACTGAAAAAGAAAGAAGGAAAAAAGGGGAAGATGAGAAAAAAGTAAGACAATGGTGAGTGGAGCAGATAAAAATGGTTAAATATAATGCTAAAAAACTACATGCTGCTTGTCTGTAACCTAACTCCCATCGGCATCACATTGTTTCTTTTGTTTACTTTAACATTTAACATTAGTTAACTTAGTTAGCAGAGCAGCCTGTTGTGTGTCACTGCTACATTCACAGTGCAATCTCTGTGAATGGTATTTATGGCCATTGATCAATGGTCATGACAATTTGCATACTAATGATCATGAAACTGACCTTATGGCCCATTGTTAGTCAGTGGTGTTAGTTTCGGTCATTATGCAAATGTACTGTTGGTTGGGGAATCCTGCAGTCAGCTGAGACTGAAGAAGTCACTTGGATAAGTTGACGAAACGTTTCTCCCACTAAAAACGCTACGTCCAGATGAACAGAGTCAGCTTTTTGGGATTAATCTGTATCGTTTGCCTGACGGCAAAAGTTAAAATAAAGGGTAACCGGTGGGCTGTATTTACTTTTTCACATGACTGTATGTCTTTTCATCTGCTACTCAAATAATCAAGAACATATCTAATAATACAGATTTTAAGCTATCTGGAGTTTTAGATAATGATCATCATTGTAGCCTCGCAAATGATTGGGGAAAATTGCCTGGGTACTGTAATAGTGTTTGTTTATGGGTCTTCATTGCCAATGCAGTAAAGTTGTTCTATGGGGTCATAAGCTGCAGCTGGACCATAAAAGACACAAAGACAATGTATTTGTAAGGGCTTTAACAATGAAAAACAGGACATTGATTTTAGTGTTTTCTGCTCCATTCTCTGTTGATCTGTTCTCATTATTTTTAAAATGGCTTCACATATCTTCCAATTGTTTGGCACTGAGTTTTCTTCAATTCAGTATGATGACTGATACCATTTTAGACCTTAAAAGATATACTCCCACCTATCCCAGGAAATACCAGAATTTTGAGCTGTTGCTCCATAATAGTAAGAGGGGATAAGCAGCAAAGGAAAATGAATGAACAGTGAAAAAACAGGAGAGCTTGACCATCTATTTAGTTTCTATTGCTGCATCTATATGGGAGAGAGAGAAACTGTCTGACAGCTGATCATTTATTCAGTCCAAATCATGCCACCACAAAGCCCTGGTTCTCTTTGTCTCTTGTTTTCATATGCCTGCAGTGCAATGATCTCCAACTTGTAAAGTGTACTAGCACCCTCTGATGGCTCTTCTCTGTCAGCACACAGCTGCAAGGCAGACAGACTTTAAAAGATTTACTATCCACACTCTGCATCCGAACAGGAGCTGCTCTGCATTTCAATGTGCTGCCGATGCATTGCTGTTGCATACTAAGAGTATTACTTTGTGATATCTGTGCTTGATGTCAGTGAACTAAACTGCAGTGAGATTTCTTGAACCTATGCAGTTGCATTGGTATTTTTCATTGGGCTCTCTGCCTGCACTTTGTTCCACGCTGTGCCTCTGCATTTGCATCATGTATTGTATTTCTGTTTTAACATCTGAACAAAGTAGATTAGTATTAAAATCAACAGGCTTGAACAATGTGATTAATTAAGGAAAAGTAAGAGTGGAGCAGCTCACTATCACAGTAATGCAGAGTAAGGTGAGACGAGATAAGCAGGACAGGCAAATGGATGGACACTGAAAAAAGAGGAGAGACCGAACATCTATTTATTCTCTATTCCCTCCCTGTCTTGTGGGTCTATATAGGAGAGTGGAGAAATTTGAGCTTTCTATTAGAGAGAGAGAAGGTGGTGAGATAGGAGAAGGGAGGGAGAGGGAGAGGGAGAGTGAGAAGGAGGTGAACGAACATGCGATATGGTGAGATGAGACGAGGGGAGGAAAGTCAGACAGACATGAGAAGGGAGGAAAGGATAGAGGAAGAAAAAGTATGTGAAGAAGATAGATAGATAGACAGATAGATAGATAGATAGATAGATAGATAGATAGATAGATAGATAGATAGATAGATAGATAAATAGATAGATAGATAGATAAATAGATAGATAGATAGATAGATGTGTGTCCTTTTGTGTTTTCATTCATGCAGTAGTAGGAGAGGATAGGAGGAGCAGCATTTTCCCTCTCTTCCACTCTCTTTCACACACATATGCACGTGCACTTACAAACACCAACACATACATTTTCTCTGCCAAGAGCGATGGACACTCCTCCCCTGTGACTCCAGGGGAAGAGAGGAGGCGGCGGATTTTGCAGCTCACACACACAGAAATACACACACTCTTTCTGTTTCTTTCATCTCACACATCCAGAAGACCACATGTGTTTCAGAGTGGACTAACAACAGAGGGATGCGTCATGAAGGTGGGCTCTCTACTATAAAATTTGTTTAATCTAAGCATGTGAGTTGATCGATCTATCTGTCTATCTATCTATCTATATACCAAATGGTGCAACCTTTGTGCTGTATGAGAAAGTAATGTGTTTCGTTGTTAGTGTCAAGTGCTCTGACTGTTCTTTGGCTGCAAGTGTTTTGCACTCAAGTGGGATTTTTTTTGACTCAGTGTGCAGTCTTGAATATAGTGTAGCCTTCAAGGATAGTTTATGGTGTTGTGAGATATTGTACTTTGCCTTCACTTTATCCTTTTCTCTGATCTTTGTTTAGAAGAAGTAATTAAAAAAATATGTTGAAATATTGCATGTAACTCCCTTAATGGGAATTTGTCAATGCTTTGGCACTGTGCATACTCATTCACATTTAGATCTAGAAAAAATGTGCTTTATTGACTTGGTCTTGTGAATATTTTATTCATTGCTGTATTTGGCAATTGGTGGAAAATGGGTTTAGAACTGTCTTTCATTTATTTATCCATCAACTCATACTGTTTCTGCATTACTCTGTTATCCTTTATACAAATGTTATTATATTTTGAGGTAAGTCTGTACAGGTTCTTAGTCATCCAGGTCATGGTAGTCTTTGGGTTGCCAGTTGCCCTCTTTTCAAACACTTGAGATTTTGAGGTAACGAGATGGGCTAAGGTAGCTGGTGTATGTATGTGTTCATATTATTTCATTCAGCTGCATTCACACTGTGTGGATGGTGATGATGCAGTAAAAACAATAAAAATGTGACTGAGAAGCTTTTACACTGTATTTTAGGAGGCTTTCACATTTTTTCTCTCGTGCCTAAACAGAATCAGACAAAGTAATGGATGTCTTTTTTATATGCCTGCAATTTCCATGTATGTTGGATGATAAGAGTAGCCCTCATTTAGCTGTAGAACTGGGCAACTATGTTATCATAGATCAACTCCATACAAAAATACAGGAATACATTCACCATTGTATTGCTTAGCACCTAAGCAAAAAAAACCAACAAAACACACACACACACATTACTGAGCGCATCTTTTTTTGGTATTGATATTAATTTTGTATGAATTATGACTAATTTATCTACATATTAGAAAATATTGCTAATGCAGTGTTTATGAATTCAGAGTATAAACCTGACTACTAATGTAGCTGTTTACAATTATTTATTTATGAGAAGTAGTTATTGCTCGACAGTAAGGGGCATACTTAATTTATGATTAACAGGGTTACATTAAATGTTGGCTGACAGTGAATTTGCTTTGTTAAATAGTTTTTCCACCAAAGAATGCACACAAAACAGTTTATTTTTCAACTCTAATATGTTGTTCTGATTTTTTTTTTAAACACAAAAACTTTTTAAAAACATAAAAAGATTGTATATTCTCCCACCATAGAGTTAGGGAGTAGCATTTAATGTACAATAAAGTTATAATTTACTATGGCTTAGACGTCAATTATGGTTAGGCTATTAAAGTAATCAATGACTGTACAACAAAAGCCGGCATGTCTTACAACAAGCAACCAAAAACAAACCATGGTACATAATAACACTGTTCCCTAAAAATCAAACTATCCTTTTTACTGAATATGCAAGTTTTCAAATTACAAAGCAGTCTTCATTACAGCACAAATAAAATCAAAGAATGCTGGAGGAGGAGAGGCAGACTAATCTTGCCCAGGCTTACCTCACCGTGAACTGTTGGCCAGCTCTCACTGGCTGTTTTACAGTGAATCACTGATCAGTGCACCGAGCATGACTCAGACCCATACAGATATCAGGCTCTCCTGTTATTGTGGTTTACTGAAATTTTATATAGTGTGTGTGAACCATTGACAACTATAAATTCTCCCAGGATCTTTACAAGAACATGTTCTATACCAATACTCTATGTCCCTGATCCTTCCCCTCTATCTCTGTTTCTCTCTGTCTCCTGGTACCATCAGTCTTTCAGCCTGGATACACAGAGCACAGGCTGACAAGTGGGCTGCTGGGCCAAATTGGACTGGCCAAGTCTGGCCTACTACACTCTGTATATCTATGGGGAATAGGAAGAAGAAGAAGGGAGGTAGTGATGGCAAAGGAGAGAGATCAGCAGTCAGGCGAGGTAAAGAAAGTATGTGAGGGGTGGGAGAAGAGAAGAGAAGAGAAGAGAAGAGAAGAGAAGAGAAGAGAAGAGAAGAGAAGAGAAGAGAAGAGAAGAATATGATTACAAGAGAAAAATATGATTACAGAAATAAATGTGGCATGACTGAAAAGCTATAAAGACAGAATTTTGTAATTCTCCTCACAGACAGCATCAATATGCTGGATACACAGACATTCACAAGGACTCATACAAACAGACCCAGAAGCCATCAGACCATGGTGTACAAAGGACCAGCAGACAGTAGAGCCCCCAAACACCTGAAATGGTCTCCATGACAACCAAACTACTGGCTCCTGAATTTTAGCCAAAACAGAACAGTAGGTGCATTATCTGTGAGTGATATCTCTACAAAGACAGGTCAGTCTGGCCTGATCTCATTTGCTGAAGAAGAATCTCTACATTAAAGGTTAGAGGTTCGATTAGCCGCACTTCAAGATTAAAGCAGTCTGATTTACTGCAACAGTAAGTGGTAGATCTAGCTAACAAGGTGCATGTTAATAATAAAAAGTCAGATGAATATTCACTCTGCATAAGGAAGGGTTTTGTGGGACAACTGTGGCAGTTGGTAGTAAGGTAGGCTGGTCACTAAACCTTCACCAGTGTGGTGCTGGTGTAGAGCCAGTTCTGGTGTTGCCTTTTGAAAATCAGCCCAGATCATTGAAATATGGACATTATTTTCCAAGTCAAAAATGACACCAGTATGGTGGCAAAGGCTGTACCACAAATAAACAGATGTTAATATTGTTTCCAGTCAGACCATCTCTTACAAAGCAAGAAATATTGTTTACATTATTGTGATAATGAAACAACATATTTATGCTATTTATGCATTTAGTGCATCTAAGTGTAATTTCTCTCATATTTGTTGTATGGTGAACATACTTATTTGGACTGTTGCAGCCCTTGCTTCTCTGTCCCTGTGTTGCAGCCTCCTTGGTGTCAGTCAATTCAATTCAATTCACTTCAATTTTATTTTATTTATATAGCACCAAATTACAGCAACAGTCACCTCAAGAAAGAAGAAACATAGAACACAGAAATTGGAAACTGATAATTTCATGAGCTTCTTATTCTTCTCACAAGTGAGACTGAGTTGTTTTATTTTGTTCTTATTGTTAAAAGGATAGAATAAAGCAGTTCATGTACATACTTTTTTCAGTCCATATCAGCAGTCCATGTTACCATTTACCTCTCGTAGTGAAGGTGCTGGTGCAGCTTAAGGTAATTTATGAACCATTAAATATTCAAGTATAGATGCCAAACAAAGCTCAAAATCATGATTGCACCTTTTTAATGTGATTTGGGGTCTCAATCCTGTGCTGGATTATTAGGTTTTTGTACTACAATCAAACCTTGGAAATTGTATTTTGCACTGTTAGATTTGCTGGTCTGATTTGCAGAATCAGATTAAAATTAATTTGCTTTAAGCATTTTCTGTTACTGAAATAATGTCACATATTTAGCAGTACATATTCTCAAAGTGGTTATTCTGTTACAGTTAATTGGGATAATGAACACATTTAGTACTATAAAGGCATAAGTGTGGAGAATACATGTAAATCAATTAATGAAGCTCATTCTAATATAATGTCTCTTCTGAAGATGGCACCTTAGGACAGCCCTCAGGCTGCTACCTGCATGCTAAGTATGCTTAGGTAGCTTCATGATTACATAATCTCTGTCGGAAGAAAAAGGATAAAAAAGCTGAAAAAATGAAACTGCAGGAGATGCCTATAGATATGCAGTTTGTGCTGTCTTCACTGTCATTCTGACAGATTTTTAAAGTTTAGTTTTGCATCAGCAGTATCCAGACCTGTATGACTTATTATTATACCTCCATGCTGGTGACAGCAGTGGAAAACTCATTGTGTTTTCAGTCCTTCTGTAGAGATTTTTCTTTTTTTTTTCTGCATGGTCAGGTCGTCTAAAGTATACCATTTTAGATCAGTAATGTGGTAGTTTTGTGTTGACATTGTTCACATTTGACAAAAAGTCTTTATGTGGGTGGGTATACTTTTTTTTTTCTTTGGACCAAATTATACTTTTTGTAATTTTGTTTTAAATGTCATTTGTCATTGTTCTGCATAAGGTCAGATTTGTTTGTTTTTTTGTTTTATTTTTGTTTACAGGGGTTGCATTTTTCATCAAATCATTTCTCAGTACTTGTCTTTTCGAAAGCTTTGATTTTTGTTTTTAAAAAATCAGTTTTAATAGCTATTTTTTGAAATGTCATATTGATATGCTCAGTGACCTTGTTTACACCATCTCTGGTACAGACAGATGGACGTTAGTTATATATCAATATTTCAGGAGAATTTAAGGCTGTCTGGGATCTATCTGTAAGAAGATTTTAATTCCCCTTTTTGTGTCAATCATTTGACCTAGAAGTTTAAAGAAGACTTTTATTTAGTTTAGATTGCTGTCTAACAGTAAATGCACTGACATAATGCATGATCTACACTAGACCACAGATTTGAGGAGTTGGCCTGTGTAACTCTACCTACAGAATCCCCTTTAAAACCACATATACAGCTGGCTCTGCACAAATTTACAGTGTCTCAGCCACTTTAATTTATTTCAGATTCAAGGTTGTTCTGAAGGGTTGGTGGTAGGTGTGGTAATCAGGGGAGAGTGACTAAATACATGGTCTTGGCCTTGTGGGTCGACAACATCAGGTTCTCTCTCTCCTTCCCTCTCACTGATTCTGATTGGCACATCATTCATCACTAACACTGCTCTAACAAGGGTTTAACCAGGGAAAACATATAACACCTCTTAGAACATTACAAGATCTTAGCAGAGAGTGAGAGAGAATGAGATTTAGCAAAGCATTAATAATGGATGAATCTGGAGGAGAAGAGAGGAGGGGAGAGGAGAGGAGAGGAGAGGAGAGGGTGCTGACTCCTTGTTTAATATATTTACATTTCTGCTCCCTGCCGCTTTTATAAATTGATACATTGTTACAGTATGAATTCATTACATAGCTTGAAGACAAGGGTAATCCAGATTAATTTTTAGTAAAGTAATAATACGACAGCATTATGTGTGTTTATTCACTGCTCCTACATGTAGTCTGGGATGTACTTGATTCATGTCTCTAACAGTGCAGGTGTGGAAGCTCATCTATTTCACATGTGTGACACCTTCAGTCTACATCAGTTCTCATTAAGTTTCTGTCACTGTTGGAAAAGGTACTACTTTACTTCACTTCAGTCAACTAAAGGTGACACAACCTGCAGAGGGATGATCTATTTGTTAAAAAAGGTGTGTTGTTGTCTTAAAGAAAATGATTAATGGGAACAGTAGTTCTGTATTTTAGAGCTTTTACACATCAAGAAATTAAGGCCTGTCCACATTTCTAAGCATCTGGAGTAAAGAAAGTCTTTCTAATGTATTTGTTTTGTTCCTATATTAGTATAGTGCATTTCATACACACAAGCAATTTAAGTGCTTTACAAAATTAGTAAAATAAAAATATCCTGCAGAACAATAAAAATACCCTACGGAACAATAAAAAATACCCTACAGTACAGTAAAAATACTAATTAAAAAGGTAAGCAAGCACTTGCTTTGCTGTACAGCTTTTTAGGAAAAACAAATAGTGCTGCCATCAAAGGCAACAAACTAGCAAAGCCCTGTACAGATGCTGAGACTTATTATTGATGAGGAACAGCTGGGTACAGAGAGGTGATGAAGGTGAGGAAAAGACCAGTTTATCAGGCCTTTAAAAAGCAAACATGTTGGCTGATATCATTTTAAAGTTACAGTATGTTAAATCTCACCGTTAGATGCCAGTAGATTGCAGACTGCAGTCAAATTAATTTTATTTTCTTATCCCTCCCAATTCAAGTGCATCCAAGCTACAGTGGCCACTGTAGGACAAACATGTTTTAGTCAGCCAAGAGAGATCAAAACATTAAATTTAGTCTGTACCCCATAATGGTCATGGCTGGCATGTTTCTACTACTGTTTCTGTAAAAAAAAAAAAACGTTTTTGTACACACTATATTTTAACATATTTGAATAATATCAACAAAATGGATATGTGTCAGTTAAAGATTTTGCAACATTTTACATTTTTACCCCCAAATCACCTCAAAAACTCTGGTTCATCTGTCATGATGTACTCAAAGTGACTCCCAACCAGATCCACCCTGGGGTTTTTTTACTATCTGGGAAGGCAGTCAGTCCACTGTTTACCTCAGTTGTCGATATGCCGGGTGAGAAGCGTCTATGTCTATTTACTCTGGAAGAACCTGTAAAACTTTGTGGAAGGAGTTTGATACGAGTCTATGAGTCAGTGAAGAAGAAGCTCACTTTTGTCCAATGACAGTGATACTGAGGCGAGTTGTTGAGGATATCCCTTTTCTGTCGGTAAACACTGCTGTTTTTGCTGCTGTTAGCCGCTGTTAGCTGCTGCTGGCGCCTGTTACCCGATGTTAGTGAAACTTTCTTTGAAGTCAACTTCGACCTTGGGCAATAACAGTGAAGGTCAAGGTCAAATGCTTAGCCAACCTAGATTCTCATGTCCCCCAAGGCCTAGTATATTGTTGTGAAGTTTGAAGACAACCCATAAAAAACTGTGGGTAATATAAAGTTTTTAGTGATTTTCACATTTGGTTATACCTTGACCTTGACCCGATTTTCACCTAAATTAAATCAGCTTGAGCTATTAATGGTATTTACCATCACACAAAATTTGAAAATGATCTCTTGAAAACTGTGGACGCTAGACAAACAAACCGATTACATACTCCCTCCCTTCGGGGGAGAATAAAATCTCATACGATGTGAGAATGTAGTCAAACTGTTTATCAGAGGGAAAGTGTGATTTTTAGGACACTCAAGCCTAACATTAGCTGGCATAATGTTAGTTTATAACCAGCTCTTATAGTTGTTTAGATGGGTCATCGTCAGGGAGATGGGAGGGTCCCATGTATAATCTGCTGATAGTGAGTAATTGCGACAATATCAGGAATAAATAAGTATGTTTATACACATTTTCATGTGTTAGAGCCCTGATTATAGTTCAGGAGATGAGGCTTGAGGTGAGGAGTAAGAGGGTGACATTTTATTAAGATGCCAGTCGTGTTGTCTCTTTCCCTCACATTTTCCCTTCTTTGGTGAAGGGAACCTCTTGTCAGATGATAAAACATATGATCCTTCATATCTTGAATCTGAGGAATTTAAAATTTGCCTCCACGGCAGGTGAATGCCTACGAGTTCTCTTCTCCTCTGCCTTTGGCGTACTACGTATGTGGCCAGTCTCTAGCCTCAAAAATAAAAAAGCCATTAGGCAGAACGGTGATGTCCATGTGAGCCACTGTATTTAAGATGGCTGGGCAACATGGCAGCTTCCACAAACCGGCGCCTGCTCCTGTGCATTATTAATAGATTCTTTCTAAGTTTATGAGAATGCATCAATTTGTTGGAAGACATAATTATACACTAAACAATGTATATTTATGAGTACAAAATTATTTTTTCCATTAAATAATCTGAAAAAACAACTGACTGCACCTTTAACTGTCCCTAAGTGTTATCACTGTTGCCTCATAGCAAGAAGATTCTAGGTTTAAATGTACTAGTTAGCAGGGGCTTTTCTGTGTTGAATTTCCATTTTCTCCATGTACTGGTATGGGGTTTTCTCCAGGTACTCCTCCCACAGTCCAAAGACATGCATGGTAGGTTAATTGATTAGTCTAAATTGGCTGAAGCTGTGGAAATGAGAGAGTGTAGCTGTCTCCCCCCTGGAAGACCCTACCACCTGAATATTGCAGAAGAAATCAACATTTGATTTTCTATTGTCCAATTTTGGTGAGCCTGTGTGAATTGTAGACTCAAGTGTGCCAAATAGAGTGGCCACTGAGTTTATATTTTCCATACATAGACATAAATATACATGTAGGAAGGCTTATCCACTGCCAATCATCTAGTGTTCATCAAATAGCATCATCTAGCTCTAGTTTCAATCACCTAGCTCAATTGAAGTAAAAAAAAAAAAAAAATCATAATCATTATCTTCATGTGCAAGAGGCAGAGCAATTTTAACTCGTGATCAAATTGCCACATCTGAATGGGCTGCAGCAGGAGTGGAGATGATGTACAGTAGGTAAGGTTTATTGTGACAGTGTTATTAACAGTGCAAAAAAGTGTAGACTCAGTGATTTTAAAGTTAGCTCCCTGTCCCGGTGTTAAATCTGCCACTAAACTTCTTGATGTGTTGGCTCATTACTGTGAGCATCAGCATCCCTGGGGCCTGCAAGAAGGATAGAAGAGCAGAGACAGAGAAGGCTGATAGATTGTCAAAGCCATACACATAATAAAATTCCTGTCACAAACTCTGCTCCAAGTAAAATAGTGGCATACAAAAGAATCAGTGTCTAACAACACAGACCAATCTACATCATAAGATAGACAGGTGGCAATGCCAAACATATTTAGGAAGCCAAAATGAATATGTTTGTGTAAAGAATGACAGGCACAATAAAATCTAATGTTGGCTCAACATAAAAAGGTTCAGTTCATCCTGTTACTCAAAACAAAAAAATGTGACACTAGACAAAAAGTCAGGTATCATGCAAGTTATCAGAATTCATTCTGTGGAGACCACCAGAAAGAACTGTAACAAAATGTCAGGGTAATATAATTATAGACTTAATATAAGAGATAGATGCAGCCACCATAGTGTCACCCATTGGTTTGTGTACACTGAAAAAAATGATCTGTTGGATTAACATGAAAAAAATTTGCACATCGGTTGCACAAAATAAAATTATGTTTAGTCAACCTTAGTTTTCTGTGTTAAAACTGCATAATTTTTATATGTTAAATGAACATGATTTTTATATGTTATTTTTCTGTTTTTCATTCATGTGAAGTCTTTACAGTTATCTCATGTTCATTTAACACAAAATGTTTATGTTTACATTTAAACTTTTTTATGTTGAGTGTATTTATTTACCTTATGTTAAACCAAGATAACATTTAATTTTATAATTATAAATTCTATTATATCTGCTAAACTGCTATTTAGGTGTTTGCAATATATGTATTTATCTTGTTAATCTCAAACTACACTTATAAATATTTGTTGGTCTACAGGCTGACTTCTGTCAATGATAAATACATTTTGTACATCCTTATACTTTAAAAATATATAAAATAATAATTCTAAACACTTTAAAAGCAGTAAGACAATAAACAAAAACATACTTCTTTAACCAACTATCTGTATTTTCTCAGTATTGCACAATTACAAAACTGGACTTCCACTTAACACAGTAAGCACTAAACAAACAATAGTAAAACTGACTATAAGCAGTCACTTGCAGGATTTCTATTGTAATGAACTCATTTTTGTGTTAAACTGTCAGTGTCTCTGTGTGTAACCTGTGGAAGAACATGCAGCTTCTTCTTGTGAGTGTGTGAGAAATAACATTTCCAACACATAGCCAACAGTGATGTAAACAGGCCTGAATTTTAGTGTAACAGCTTTCTAAATGCAGTTTAGTGTCTCACAGAATCAAAGGATGTTCATGTCATTACTATGGTGAACATGGAGCTAACATGAAGCTTACATTAGCTGGAAGCTCGAGGTCGTCATTTTATTTCATTTGATTTCATTTAATTTTCTGGGCTTACAAACAGGATACACAACATTTGGATAACTGTTACACTGGATCCTGGGTCTGTGTCCAGTCTTAGCTGCTGACTGCTGAAGCTTCATCATCCTGTCAGCATGTTTATAGCGGCTGTGGCTATGTGCTGGTAATGTTACTGCTCACACACTTCCAACAGAGCAG